>JASDQU011400613.1:0-11345 GCA_032191745.1 Picea mariana | reverse complement strand
ACACCAAAAATTGTTCCTTTCATCAATATCTTTCGAACAAGTTGTCCTACACATCAAAAGTATTTCGCATGTGAAATTTATAAACTTGGTAAAATACTAGTTCATATTTCCCCCACATGTACATTTGGAAGCCATTTCAACCACTTTGACCCATCCATTCAAGGTTGGTGACATTCAGATTCATTAGGGACTTCTATAAGAATCATGAAAATTCCAAGAGGGATCTAAAACCCTAAACCTAACCTTAATTCTAACTATCAAAAGCCTATTAAAAGGGGGAAAAGCATTATCTTTCATCGTCAACATAATTGTTCCATTATATGAGAACTTGTGTGGAAGAGAATAACATAGAAAAGTGAAAAGGGTAATCTATAAATAGCTATAACATGTCATAGTGTTTCACAATGAGTTTATATGACTTTGTAATTTGTATTGTAATCTCCACTATAATGAATACAAATGCACAATCCTTCTTTTGAAGAGTTTTTCCAAATTAGGCGTTTCCAAGACAAAATATGTTGATATAATTTATTATAAGTATTAAATATTTGTTAAATCTATGTTAAATCTATTGTATATAATTTATAGTATGTCATTAAACAATATTTATGGACAACCTGTTTTTAATTATATTTAAGTATTAAATATTTGTTAAATCTGTATGTAGTAGAGTATAGACTAATCAAGTGGATATCTATAGTTATGCATCCATGCCAAATTCCACTATAGGATTTGATTCATCATTTAACATCCATTATCTTACCTTTGACTACACATATTTTTCTTGTTGTCTAATGTTGTACATACGATTAACAAAATATATTTTTTTCATAATATTTAAATTACTTTTATCACACATTTGATTGGATAAAAAATTCAATGTCTTATGGTCGAACTCTAATGGAATGGGATTTTTTCAATCTTAGGTTATACCTAAGTTTTGAGTTTTAATCACCAAATACACACATAATGCAATTTTTAAAGTTTGGATTTTTAATCTTAAATAACTAYGACATCTATTACTCATTGACGTCATTAAATTCATGTCAGTGGAATAAATATATGTGGGGCCATATATTGGATGTGAAGTGCAATKATGCCACATTTGTTTTAAAATGATATTGTAACCAAATTTGTAACATAATTTACAATTATCAACATTCCCTATATGCAATCTTTGTTATCTTTGWCTATCCAATATGGTTTGATATCTCCTTTCTATCCCAACATCTTTTTCCCATCTYTGTGTCTGTTATATCCTAATATATTTTAGGAGTTTCTTTCTTTGTATATACCCCATCCAAACTATCTCTATAACTCTTTACAACTCACATATATGGTTGTGCATACAATCACAACCCATATCTACACTTCCTCATAGACCATCCATGAGCGAAGTTCCATCATTGACTTCCCCCTCTCCCATAGGTTGCAATATATTTAACAATAAYCTATACCAAGGTACCACAAGGAGGGTGGAGTTGGATGCACGCATATGCAAATTCAAAGATTAACCACTCCAATGACAATGACATATATATGTATACCATGTGAAGTGGATTACTCAACTTTTTCAGATGAGATGAGTTTTGGCCCTTTTTAAATCACTAATTACATTGCAATTGTTTTAATTGTAAATTTTGGTCATTGTAATTATATGTTTTGATTGCAAATTTTGTGACATGGTAACGATATACATTAAAGGTTTGAATCCAAGTATTTGTAAATTCAATTATCAATGTGGTTATCATCATCTGAAAAATTATCATTGACCAGTCATTGATCTCTTTCTTCATTATTAATTTATTATTATTATTATTAATTCTAGGGTAAGTGCACGAAGTTGGTTGATGATAAAGTGACAACAGGGTGAGTGGGAATGCACACACACAAAAAGGCATGAATGTTTCTAGGAATGCACACATGTTCCTTATGTTATAGGTTTTATAAAACCCAAACCTCCACTCAGTGTGCCACATAGGCACATTCCTAGTTACGCATGCAAGTTCCTAAGAATGTGTGTGTGTTCTTCAGAATGCACATGCATTCCTATTGTGCCCTTTTTTAAGGGACTCCATGCATGAATTGTGCCAATTTGGACCAAACTATGCCTCGTGTTTTTTAGCATCATTGAGAAAATTGAAGGGCAGAGGTATGCAAACCAAGCAAGAGGTATACAAGCTAGACAAGCAAGAGGTATGCAAGTCAAGAAGGCAAGCAAGAAAGAGGTCTGCAAGCCAAGAAAGAAAGCAAGAGTTCATGTGAGTAAGTAAAGAAAGAAAGCTACAACCATTTTCATTTCCAATAAATTGTTAACTTGTATTAGGTTGTTATATGGGTGATTTTGGCACCATAGAATTTGTATTTGTGATTATTTTATTGTTTTTTTAATTTCTTGAACTATTTATTTGTATGATTTTTGTAATTTTTTATTTTAATTAAAAAAATTGACCTAATTTATATAAAGTCCCCTATTAAATTGTAGAAAAATAATTAAGATGGAACCCAAAAACAATGAAAATCCCACACAAGAACACAGGCGCATAAAACCCCAACCCACGACAACCACCAAACATAAACATATAAATTGATGAGAAGTTGATCACTTTAACATGTTTTTTCCATGAATTAAGGGGCACAAGAGAGCCTAGTTGAGTGTCATTTAACACTTAATTAGACGCTATTGTATCATTCATTGCAAGTTCCAAAGGGAAATTAAATAATATTTCTGAATAGGGATGGGATGTTCGGGTATTAGAGGACTGGAATTGATAAAAACCAAGTTAGAGACTGGAATATTTAAAAAAAATATTTGATGTCTCTATTTATTGATCCTAGATCTAGAGTACAACCAACTGTCAACAAGAAACGTATTTGTATGGTCTGGTGCACCACCTGCAATTTCTTAATAACTTGATGGATATATGATTAATGGTATTTTATAAAAGTCCTTGCAACAACATGGAGGTGCCTTTATATTTCTTGAGGAAATTATGGGAGAAATTCATTTTGGTTCACCATGTGAACTACTTCAACATTGGTGATTTCCAAGGGGTGGGTCGAGGGTATGCACAGGATAGAGAGTGCGCTAAGCCTGAACCTATAATAAGTCCTCTTCATCTTTTGATAAGGCCTAAAACCCCTTCCCAACATCCTCCCATTGTAGAGGGAATCATCATGAAAAAGTGTCTTTATTAGCATTGATTCAGAGTCTGGTGCAACATGGGAGTTTTTTTGCACTATCTCGGAAAGAGGTGCCTATTAGTGAACTTGGCAGAGGGGTTGGACCTTCAACCCCTATAATAGAGTGTAGCGAGGAGAGGGAACATGGACAAAGTAATCATTCATGTGAGCCTCATAGATCCTCGATGGAGGCCAGTGGTCATTGGAGCTTCATGGAGGAGGTTAATATCTTAACCATCTCTATGTTCTTCATCATTATATATTTATATAGTATTCTATGTATTTATTTTTATATCTTATTGTATGATGTTTTGTAGTTTCTACACCCCTTTAATAGACCCTCTACGTTGATAGATGCATCAATGTTTGTCTCCACCATTAATGCAAAAGTAGAAACATGTTCATTAAGTTTGTCACATAAACATGTATGTGTCACATTTGATAAATTCACCATAGTGATTTATTTATTTTCTAGCTTTCTCAAATATAATGTTCTTGTGTTTCAACAGGTTGCGGTATCAAATTATTTCAAGGAATGTCCACTTGGGATGGACAAGTCATCTACTTCATAGGTATAAAGTCTTGAGTTAAATCTCATTTAAATCTCAAATTTGTTGTAATTATGTTGTTGAATTTTACTATTTGGTACTAATAAAAATATTATTAATATGTATGCAGGTTGTTGATACTTTCTCTAGTTACAAGACTAGTCCAGTCCTTGGGCACCCTACCATAGATTTTGGGCTACATGTTTCTAGCCTAGGGGTTATACCATCCCTTGTACAAGACATGAGGGTTCATCACCCCTCACCCCCACCATATTTCATATTCCATGCATCCTCAATAGTTGCACCCATAGGTCACCCACCCACACCACCTATTTCATCACATCCATCCACAATGGATCCACCCATATTCCACCCACTCCCACCACCATTTCCATTTGCACCATCCATCGAGGCTACCACAATAGATGTTTCCTCGGATTAGTTTGTACAACCGAGCACTCCACCTGTCAGTGACTCTCCACCATTGCTCAATTTATTCAAGGTGAGATAATTTGTTGATGATCAATTTATATGTATCATGAATGGAATTGATTCCATGCATACTTATTTAAATTTCATGATTTGATCCTTGTAACTGATGTAGGGTGGAATCACTGAGAGATTAGGGTTGCAGAGGAGGGTAATACTCTTGTGATTATCAGTATCATCTGTAATGAGTTACCTTATGATGAATTACAAAGTATCATTTTGTAAGTCTTTTAATTAATTGTGGAAAAAAACTTATAACAATGTTGTTTCTTTGTCTAGCCTCCAGAGTGACCAACCACACCCATACACAAAACTACTCAAGGTGCTTCTTCGAGTAAGAGAATAAAGATCTATTTTTGGATTCTTCTGAGGGTGGCGAGGGTGGAAATTATCAATGAGTAACCAATGAATTCCATTTTGTATCTAGGCCACCATATGGAAGATTTTTTATGTTAGGGAACCTACTGTCGTTTTGTATATTGGGCACGATGTGCCATTTTGTAAAAAATGTACATTTTAGATGACGTTGAATATACACATTGTTGTCCATTGACCAAGTTTTGAGGAAACCTTGGTCATATTTAGCCCACTTTTGGACTTTGACACGTTGGTCAAAGAAGGAGTGCCCAAGAGGAGCTGAGATCGCGCATCTCACCCATTTTTTAGGGAAATGTGGATCTAGTAAGGGGTTTTCTAGGGTTTTTGTAATGGGTTTGTGGGATGTCGACACATGGTGTTTTCCCATGTTTAGGCCTTTGTAATGGTTTGTAAAAGTATAAATAAATAATATTGTATTGTATAAGTAGGGAAGAGAAGCTAAATGAAATTAGTTTGAGTGGCTTTGTGCAAAGGAATGTATGTGTGTTAAGGATTTGTACTTGATAGAGAGTTGGATCTGTGCCTGACCTAGTTTTGGAAGGAGGATCTGGTGCTCAGTGCGCAGATCTCATGTTTGGTGCAAAGCTTGAATCTGTGTCTTAGTGAAAAGTAGTGAATGAATGTAAGACTCTAGTGAATAATAAAGAGGCAAAGTTGTTGGCGGACGTAGCCCCACACTAGGGTGAACCACGTATATCTGGTGTCTCATGGTTTTCTTTGTGCAATGTTATCTCTGTTATATTTTTCTTAGTGCTTAGATTAGATGTGTAATGGATATGTATATGTTTCTTACATGCTTTGCTTATGTTAAAGATGCTAGATATGATTCACAATGCTAAGTGATAATTTTTTGAAGTACATAATCTTTTGATGTTACTACGCTAGATCTATCTTATATTATGTTTTTCTATGTTAATGAGGTTAATAAACTAATGCATGTCACTTCCTAAGCGTTAAAAAAATATTTTGTGAAGTGTCATTATCACAGATCTGTGTCCCATCTTGGTTACAGACACTTGCATCTTGTAACCCCCCCGCTTCTACCTCGAGTGAGACTTTGCATGCTTCCCAGGTGCTGCCAAAAGGGCCGGTAGTCAGGGTTTTCTTGGTGCGCTATTAAGCGTTGAACCCTGGGTCTACCCCCATGCCAAAAAATGGTTTTGTTGCCGGGAACTGAAGTAAATAAAAAGAAAATATTTGTGTGTAGATTTGTTGTTGAAGTGCGCAGTACTCTACTTGACTTGCAAAGATTTGTGCTAAGAAAGAAATCTGATTTGAAGAAAAGAGGTAATATCCTAAAAGAGGTAAAGATTTGTGCTTTGACAAGAGAAAGATAAGTGGTTTTTTTTTTTTCGAAAGCATGAATTTAAGTATGTTTAATAAAAATTTTCCTAGTCTGAAGGCTAGGGCGCAGTTGAACGAAAGAGTTGATTTGAGAAAATTTAATGGAAATGAAGAAAGATATGTTATTCCTGTGCATAGACATAGTTTTTGGACTAGTAAGTGGATGTAGGAACCTAGAATTTCTTTTTGAAGATTGCAGGTCTAGGACTATGATCCTAGGGGAAGTGCGCAATACATAAGAGGTTGGGGAACATTTAAGAGAAACAGAGGATTGACTCTGTATTATAATTTCATAAGGTCGGGACATATTTCTAAGGAATTTCCTTAGGTAGGCCCTATTTATCTTTATTGTAAGGTTGTTGGTCATGAGGTTGAACATTGTCCAAGGATTATTGCTAAAGTTGAAGGAATCGACATAAGGCAAGAAAAATATGAAGAAATTCAAGAGACTAAGGGAATGTTAGAAAGGAATAAAGAGAAAGGGTCAGGGGAAGTTCAGACTATGTTATTACATTTGAAAGAAACAATGTATGTTCACAAAGATTTCAATTTACCACAGATCCTGAAAGTAAAACAATGCATAAATACAAGAATAGAAGACTTCGACATGGATTGTGTCTTGGATGAAGAAATACAAGTGAATATTATGACAGAAGAAACTTGGGAAATTTTGGGAAAGCCTACTATGGTACCTTCGCTGGGAAGGATAGGCTTGTTTAAAAGACAAATAATAACCTTATGTGGAAGAGTTACTAATGTACCTATTATTGTTCATGGAATATCGACTGAAGATGAATTTGAAGTTATTAGGTTTGTTGGGGACAACGCCCCTTTACGACTTTTGTTAGGAAAGACTTGGATTGAGAAGGATCAAATCAGAAGGAAAGAAGAGGAAGAAGCTACAGAAAAGAAAAAGCAAGAAATAAGGGATTTCATAGCTAATAAAATAGAAAAACCAATAGAAGAACGAGAGGATAAGTCGAAGCAAAAGAACAAAGCAATAACACATGAGGGACAGAAAGAAAGAGAATCAGATATCAAGGTTGAAAGAATGCAAGAAGTATTGAAGGACCTATCTATTCAAGACAGAAGTACGTCCATTCAGGGAGTGTTAAGAAAATGGATATTAACTTCAGACCCTTTGAGGGCACCTCAAAAGTGCGAAGCCACTGCGCTAGGGGAAGATAAGAATAAAAATGGAAAGAGGATTCTAGAAATAGTTAGAGAGACTCATATAACCGAAAAGAAGGCAAGGAAGCTCAATAAAAAGAAAGATATGTTGGAAAAGCTACATGAAGTTACGAAAACTAGAGGGAAGACTTTGCAGACCAGAACCTCACAGGAGGCAGGTTCACAGCATTTGAACCTCGCCTGAACAGCTGGTCCGCGCAGATTAGGACTTCGCCTTGGCGAACTTATATGATTGTTAGAGGTGCCTCGACCGTTAGAATGATGCTCCAGAATGGTTAGAAAACACATTTATGGGATTATGGACCACTTTTGGGATGTTGAGACCACGCCATAGCAGATAGATTTACATTGATGGAAGCATTTCCTGGTCGTTAGAAGATCTGTTACGATACCCCGCTTATTTAACTCGTCGATCGCTGCGTCGGGACCACTTTTTTCTACCTGTGATTGATTGAGCTAAGTAGAGAATTGTCCAAGTGTTGAGCTGTGTTATCTTGAATTAGACCCCACCTTTCTGTTTGTCTACCCCGTTATCCATTTGTCTACCCCACCTATTTGTTAAAAGCTAGAATGTCAGGCGAACCTAGTGAAATGGAGAAGTATGTCAAGGAAGTCCTTAAGAAGATCATGGCCAACTAACTGATATATTAAGGTATTCAGGCATTGTCAACTAGGGGACTGCGGGCTTCCCCTTACACTAGACGTCATTTCGGCTGTTTCAACCCTGCAACTAAACAACGAAGTAAGCACCACAGTGATCTGTCTAATGCGAAGCAGATCCCGTCGATCCTACTCGAATATATTCCACCTTTGGTTGGATCTATTAACCACAACAACATCCCTCGTGACTTTGAGTACTCTGCTTTTACTGTGTACATTTCAAAAGGAATTCTCATATTTGGGAGTCAGTTAGGACAGATCCCGCTATTGAAGAACAATGACTTCAATTTAGGAGACCGGAAGAACTATGCCATGTTGGCGCCACATCGCTGTCCGATGAAGAAAACTGGGAAGAAGCCTCGCCTCATCTCAAAGCCATGGATTAAATGGTTGGCTTAGTCCACTGTGTTGAATGTGATGAAGATCTCGCATTTTGGCTGCCACCAGAAAGTTAACACTTGCGTTAAACTCCTCCTGCCATGCTATCATGGTGGATACCTGTGGCTCGATAGAAGAATTATTATGGATACATAATTGATCCACCAGATCATAGGCTTAAGTGTGAAGAGTCCTCACCCTCAACAGTTTTATCTAGGGAAGGCCTCGAACCGTTCCCTGGAACAGTGCATCAAGGAATCTTACAGAGAAGTAGAGAAAGGAAAGCGGGGTTACAAGGTAGCCTCTATATAGTATGGCGTAGTGCGCCTTTCTTTCCAAATCCTAGATGGAAAGATCATAAGGAATAAATTCCCCACATAGGTCACGGATTTTGTGGTGGACCTCGCAGGAAAATGTGTGGAGGGCATGTAGATGAACTAGGCAAACTACATCATCAATGAGCTAGAGAAGATTATCATGAAGCCCAAGACTTGGGGTACGAATTCCATTATAGTTGGTTGATCATTTTGATCGTGTTTGTCACTTCGAAAATTCTTGAAGGAGCCACATTTCTAGAGATTGAACCTTTGGAGCTATTGGTCGCTCGGTTTTCCACCCTGTGGTACACCAATGACATGACAAAGTAGTGGCAGTCCAATGTCATGTTTCATGCATACTATCAACAGTTAAAGGTCGCCATCGAATCATTTCCATGCATGACACCATGCACCTTGCACTAGTAGTGACCAATAACAAAGTTTCACATTGATCCTCATTTCATCTACATCACCGTGTGCAGAGATGAGAACTGGGAAGAATTGCAGGCGTACTAAAAACCGACAGATGAATACATGGAGAAGATTACAAAGGAATGGTCGGAGGAATTTCTTGTACGTGTCACTGATGTAGAATTATCTGACACTGACACCATATGAAGTCCCATAGTTACCTGAGTTGAACATGTCGGATAGTCCAGTGGGACGAAGAAGAAGAAAAAGGAGGAGGAATTCCAGGATAGAGATACTGATGAAGCGGATAACACTTCTGAAGATAATGGGTCTGGCTCACTAGGAGGAGGAGAAGACAAAGTAGAAGGATAGGGAGGAGGGGATGAAAGATAATAAGAACAAGGAGGAGGAAAAGCTACACCACCTGAATATCCTCGTGTTGGGATAGTAACACCGCAAAAGAGGAAGGTTTCTCCAAATAAACTTTCAGCCAGGAAGAATACGCAGCCCCAGTTGGAATCCACTCTCACAAAGGACGACATCAGTCTAGTCCATGGAGCTATGGAGGACACTTCCAAAGACATCTTAAAGAGATACAGAGAGAAGCAGGAGGATCTATACAAAAGAATTGAGAGGGAATTAAAGGAAGTTCAGAAAATTGTTCGCTTGGTCCACGCAGTACCTATTGCGTCATCTATAACTTCCTTGTCACAGACTGCATAATTGGGGGATGAACCAACCCAATTGAGAAGAGTTGTGTATGAAACATAATATCAACTCCAGAGAGCACATGAAGAGAAGGAGAAGGCTATAGAAGCCTTGAAAAGGGGAAAAGACAAAGTCTTAGCACAATTACGAACAACGCAAGAAAGTGTAGCAACCTAAGAAAGAGAAAAAACAGAGCTTCAAGAGGAAACAACCCAGCTACAAAGGGAAAAAGAGAAGCTTCTCATAGAGTGGGCCATGGTCAAATAAATGGTAAGTAAATCATATTTCTCTGTGGCAGGCTTGGCACAGGAAGAGCAAGAGCTGGTCGAAGCTCAAATAGTGAAACTTGCATAGACCATCCAACAATTTTAGGTTAGAATAACATAATTGGAGGCCCAAACAGTACTGAGCACCCCGCATGAGGTGCATGGCCAGAGGGAGGAGACATCTAAGAAAACAGTAGTAAGAATAACAACCCTCTCCTAGGAATGAAAAGAACTGAGTGATAGAAGTGCACAAAAATATGAATGCCTCGTTGAGGATCCAGATCTAAGGAAGCTAGAATCACAGTTACAGGAGGTGCAGTAGCTGGCATTTTCAATGCAAGTGTATATCAAGATGCTCATTGTAGTAGAAAGAATGAAGAGATCCCAGGAGCAGCATGAAGTATAGAAACAGATCACTGCCCTCCAGGGTAAGGTAATGGAAGTCACATAGAAGCTACAACATGTGCAGGATGAATCTTGCAGGGTATTTGAGGATATTGATGGAAAGGGCTCACAATTGGATCAAGTGGCTGTAGCAGTAGAACAATGCTTGGAAGGGCCTGTTATAGAGTAGATGATCCAGGGGCTCGCTAATAAGGAGGCTTAGGCGAAGAAGCAAGTCAAGGCTGATCGAGTTAAGCTTGAGGCCTTTGAAGCAACATTTTCCACACTTGAGTGACTTGAGACAAGTCACAGGTGAGTGTTGGGGGCCTGTTGGCCCTCGACCAAGTTTTGAGGAAACCTTGGTCATATTTGGCCCATGTTTGGTCTTCGACACGTTGGTTGAAGAGGTAGCACCCAGGCAGAGCTGAGATCACAGATCTCACCCATTTTGGAGGGATGTGTGGACCTAGTAAAGGGTTTTCTAGGTTTTTTGTAATAGGTTTGTGGGATGTCAGCCCATGGGGTTTTCCCATGTTTAGGTGATCAGAATCTGGACCAGGGGTCAAATTTTACCTCAAAAATCAAAGTTCTCAGAATTTCCTAAAAACAAATGGGTGTGTATCACTCAACGTCACGAACCCAACGCAATTCGTTTCGTCTCAAACGGACGTCGGGAGCAAAAGTTATCGCGATCTGTTCGAATCGCCAAACAGGGAAAAAAAGCGCTGACTGGGCAGTCCGTACGACCCACACGTGGCAGTGACGTGGCATGATGTACACACGTGGTAGATGACGTGTCGCGTTGTGATCGGTCAGTTGGTGAGCGAGTTATTTGGTGACACGTGGCATTTCATTTTGGCGAATAATAGGGTGCCACGTGGCACACTCAGGGGCTGCCACGTGGCACCCCGATTTTGGCTAAGTGGTTGTTTAAAAGTCATATGGAGGCCGCGGGGTTTGACCCCCGGACCTCCCACTTCACAAATGCTTTCACATTGTTATGCTAGCCAACATGCCGCCGCATGGTTTTTATAATGCATATGAGTTTTAATACTTTTGAATTTGCATTTTGTATTAATTGAAAAGGG
>JASDQU011400612.1:20540-31927 GCA_032191745.1 Picea mariana | reverse complement strand
ACCTATAATGAACAAAGATAAGAATATAGTACACAATTTTCTTCAGTGCGTTTTATTCCATTCCTCTAGGCTTCACTACTTGGAACCTCTCAGAAAAGGAGTTATAGAAAAAATGGAATACCTTGTTGAATTTTGGCTTATTCTAGAGAGAGAAATTGTAGAGTGTTCCCCACACGGAATTTTTGTTGTATGGATCTGAAAATTGTACACAGAATACTAAAAATTGTACTCTAATCGACACATTTAGTCTTACTGAATTTGGATCTATTATGAATAATTTATGACGTTTTTACCCTAAACACTTGTTTTAGACTAGTTTCAGGACTAGCCACAAACCCTATTTTCCACGGAGTGTAACTCCAAAAATACAACGAACCACAAGCTGAAATGTGTACCATAGCTACTTGGATATGTTTCCTTAATGACCTCCCAATTTCACGGTCTGAATCATTCTAGAAATTTTTTTATTGCGAAATGGTGAGATGACCTGTAAATAACATACCTTAGAAAGCATCATCAAAAGAATTAATCCTCCCTTGAATTTTGGCCTTCTTTACTTCACCTTCCCTTTGAAATTCGACTTAGATATCCTTTGGTTACCTCAGTGACCTGTAGATATTCAATATTCTCAAGTGTGAATAAAATGAGAGAGCCTTTCCTCTAATTTATACTTTCATGTAGCTTCCTCAAGGGATTACCTTTTAACCATCTTAACCCACTTTCCTTATTTTAGGGTTAACCCACTTCTAACCACTTTTAACTTAGTAATTTATCCATTAACTTTATTATTTGAATAGTTTCTTTTGTATTCACTTTGAATTATAGTACACTCATCACTTCACTTTATTATTGACCTTCTAAAATCTCTTAAACCACTTTGACTACTTTGACCTTTTGGGGCTTCTAGATGACTCATGAGGGTTCTCCAACTTCACATGGCCATAAATCTTTAACAATGATGAGTTATGTGACATTCCACATACCACTGGAAATGGCATGACTTGTGCTATCCATCTAGAATAGTCTTGTCTACAAATATATCAAAACTCATAACATTATCCATCAAACAAACTTGGGTCCATTACCCAAACCTGGGTTCTCCAACTTCTCATGGCCATAACTCTCTAACCGTGAGGAGTTATGTGGCATTTTACATACCACCAGAAATTGAATAACATGTACTATACATATAGAATAGTCTTACCTTAAAATATATTAAAAATCATACCATTATACATGAAACAACTATGGGTCCATTACCCAAACCTTTGTGCTACTAGAATTCGCTACCATAATTTCTCCAAGGGTTGAAATCAATCACTGATGGTTGATCAATATACAATATAAATCTCCAATGGTTGACATCAATGACAACCAACAATCCATACCAACTTTCCATCAACCTAATCCAATTGTCTGACAATCTCCCCCTTTGGCATTGATGGCAACACTTAGTCATGATAACATTCATGCTTATACTCTTCATCAATGTTTCTATCTCTCCCCCTTTGACATCAATGGAAAAGGGTATCTCACTTCGGGGTTACTCCCCCTGAATGAACTCTCCTTGGGGTTTATCCCCCTATCTACATGCCTCTTTTCTCTCTCTCCAAGCATTTCTATCCTGCATCTGATAAATCTATCCCCCTTTGTCATCAATGGAAAATGTATCTTTCCATCTAGGGCTGCTCCCCCTAACTAAATTTTCCTTGAGGATACTCCCCCTAAATGAAATCTTTTGAAACTGATCTCCCAACCTAAAATTTCCTCTTTATGGTGCTTCCTCATGTAAATCTAATACATATAAGATAAGCATTCAAAAGAATTCATTTTGGAGTAGAAATTACTCTGAGTCTTTGGCAAATATACTCAAAGGATTTCTATGGAAGCGGTTTTGTAAAGATGTTTGCCACTTGTTCTTTTGTGCCCACATATTCAAATCTGATGTTCTTCTCTATAAACATGTTCTCGTAAAAGGTGATACTTGATTGGAATGTGCTTTATTTTGGAGTGCATCACTAGGTTCTTTGATATATTGATGGCACTTGTATTATCACAATATATTGGAATGGGATCATAATACTCAACCTGTTTATCTGTCAGAGTTTGTTTCATCCATAGAACCTGTGTAAAACATGATGTTGTTGCAATATACTCTGCCTCGATTGTAGATAAGGATATTGATGATTGTTTCTTGTTTAACCATGATACTAAAAACTCACCCAAGTAGAACGTTTCTCCATTGGTGCTTCGTCGGTCATCAATACAACCTGCCCAATCTACATCTGTGTAGGAAATAAGTGATAGATCCTTTCCTTTCTGATACCATAATCCAAACTCTCATGTTCCTTTGATATATCTGAAAATCCTTTTCACTACTAATACATGTGATTCCTTTAGTGTTGCTTGAAATGGTGCCACCTGTCCAACTGCATGCATTACATCCATTCTGGATGTTGTCACATATAGTAAGCTACCAATCATTGACTTGTATTTCCTCTGGTATGTAGACTTTGAATCATCATATTTTCTCAACTTGCAACTATTTTTCATAGGAGTGGTAACTAGTTTGCAATCTTCCATTCTGAAACTCTTTATCATTTATCTGATATACTTAGTTTGAGAAATAAAAATTCCTTGATTTCTTTGACATATCTGAAGAACTAGAAAGAAGGATAGTTCTCCAAGTAATGACATTTCAAATTCATTATGCATATCCTTTGCAAATTTGTACCTTAACCTATCATTAGTACTTCCAAAAACAATATCATCAACATAAATTTCAATTAATAAAATACTACCTTGAGTTACCTTGATGTAGAGGTTGCTACCTTCATTTCCTTTCCATAGTTCATAGGGAGTTTTTTTATTGTTGTTTTTGAGCATTATTATGTTTTGAATGTGAACTATTGTATGCACTGCATGTGTCCAAAAAATATCTGTCAATTTGGAATCCATTATCATTGTTCGAGCCATTTTCTATGTAATTATCATCCATTATGATAATGTTCATTTGTCTTTGAACCACTCTCTGAACCAATCTATGAATCCATGCTCTCATCCACTGTCATATATCTGTCCAAACCTGCTAATTACTCTTACGAATCCATCTCTGTCCATACTTTCCAAGAATCTACTTGCACAATTGCCCATAATGCTGACCCAATTATCACTATACTATCATGAATTCTTGATTAATCTATCAAACTGTACTTTTGCTAACTGACTCCTCTGGATCTTTCTTCTCAAACTCTGCAAGCTACTCGAATGATGGTTCTTTAGTCTGTCACATCTATCGCATAGACTCCCCCTGTATAATATTTATATTACCTGGGAGTCTCTAAGTCGGATGGCTCAGAATAATTCCTGCTCTGATGTGTATTCATCATCATATGCATTGGTAGATTCATCATCTCTCTGAGCTCTGACTTCTTTCTTTCTATTTGTGGATTCATCTTTCACTACAATGCCTGAAAGTACAATCTCTTGAACCTGTTTCTTATTTACCTGTCCCTCTTTTCTTTCAGTTATTTTCCACACCTTTATGTATATGACATCTTTATTTTCTCTGTAGAATTTTCTTCATCTCGTTTTATTGCCAATCTTGCAATCTCTAGGACCTGGTCTTTATGTTGGATCATAGTGTCATTCATGCCAATGGTTTGATTGATTGATGTCATTGATTGATGTCAAGTGATTGATTGATGTCAAAAGATTGATTGATTGATGATTGATGTAATGTAATATGTATTTTCCTTGATGAGAATGCATAGATGAAGATGGATCAATGAAAACTCATTGNTGTGGTTTCATTGGTATATGATGCATTGTTGGAAAAATGTATAGATGACTCATTATTGTCTTATCATGATTGATAAGGTGCACAAATGGATGAACTCCAAAGTGGTCCCCTTATGGTGAAATCCCTCACAGGAAGACACTTTGAGGATTGAGTTATCCTAGAAGAATGGTTGGAGGACCCATGCGTGTATGTGGAATAATGAGATGAATATCAATGAAGTTATTGGTGAAACTATCCTAGATGGTTAGTACTTGTCATGCCATTTCTGGTGGTATGTGGAATGTCACATAACTCCTCACGGTTTGAGATTTATGGCCTTACAAAGTTGGATGACCCTCACATGTTGGCTTGAAGCCCCCAAGGTCAAAGAAGTCATAGTGACCTAAAAGAGGAAATCAATATTTAAATGATAAAGTAAAGTGAGCAAGTCAAGGTGGATTATTTAAATAATAAAGAGAAGTGACAAAATCAAGAAAGATTATTTAAATGATAAAGTGAGATGACAAAATCAAGAAGGAATATTTAAATGATAAAGTTTTGGAGAACTTTCTATTTATGGAAAGTGGTTTACCCTAAAATAAGGAAAATAGGTTATGTGACCTAGAAATGGGTTAAGTGACCTAAAGTATGAAAGTATAAATACGATAGCAATGGTCTCTTGCATATCATCCTTTGTGTGGATCAATGGAGAGATTCTTATGAGAATATCTTTTGGAGTATTGATGGAGAGCTTCTTGTGAGAAATTCTTGTGAGAGCATTTTGGTGTGGATATCTTGAGCATAATTGAAGATCTATTCTGAGGGAGAGGAGATCAGGAAGATATCATGGATGCATTAAAGTTTCGACAAGTATGAGATCATGAAGAAGAAATTCTCAAAATTGCAGAAAAACCCTATTTTCTGGCGCGTACGCGGGTTGTCTGTGTATAGGGTGCATATACGCAAGTTGTCTATGTAAGTTGTGCATACAGTACGTGGGATGTCAGTGCACAGGGAGCGTACAGTGGATAAAATCATGGATATTTTTGGTTGAGTTGATGACAAGCTGTTGAAGACTGAAGCAGGTTCCAGATTTGCATTCTATGGGCTCGGATCTATCACTGAGACACTGGTATGATTACATTATTTTCTTGATGTATTATATTTCTTGTTGTGTTGTGAATGCCTAGGGAATTCTTGGTATGGTTTCTATGATGTGGTTTATGTTGGTTGATGGAGTGAGCAACACTCTTATGATTCAGTACTGATATGATGACTATAGTATGTTGATTGCTTATGCATGATTGAGTAGCATTCATATTGATTGGTTATGGAGCATGAGTAAGCTATTGGAGAGCTTGGATGTGTTGTGACTGGATGGTGGTCAGTTTGGATAGTGAGAAACAGAAGAGAATGATAAATTGGTTGCAGAGGATCCGAGTTGATCTTGAAGGATAAACCTTAATAGCTCAGAAGGTATACTGATGTTGTAGTACTATTTGGGAGCGTATATGCAGGCTGTAGTACTGCTTGGGCACGTATACATGTGGGTTGTACTACTGGTAGGGCACGTACATACATGTGTTTCACTACCGACAGGTCACATATCTATTGCAGATTGATATCTGTTGAGGATTGTTGCCTCATCTCAGTTGGTGATGAGTGTGTAAGCTAAGTCTTGCATGATAGAGATGGTGCTCTTGTAGAGTTGTACTCTATTCAGTTGTTGTTGAAAAACCCAAGGATTGTAGTCCGTAATAAAAAGAAAATTGTACATACATCTTGTGTTCTTTATGTTCCTTGTGGTGTTGACTTGTTGATGATATATTGTTGATATATGTTGTTGATATGTGTTCACATCTAACTGATCATAAATGACAACAATGAGTAATGAGTAAAATGTTGAATGCCAACTAATGAGTTTTGTGTAAGAGGGAAGTTTTGGGAAAAATATCCCCACACTCATTCACCCCCCTTCTAAGTGTGGTAGGTGTGTCCAACAATTGGTATCAGAGCGGGCCTTCACTACAAGCCTTAACAAGCTTGAAGGAGATCCATAGACACATAGATGGATGATGAAATACCAATCCTTGATGATGAAAACTATTCTACTTGGAGAATAGAGATGAGAGTGTATTTGAAGATAATGGGAGCAGCTATTTGGAAGGCATCCATTGGTGGATTGGTTCCCTTGAAGAACAATTCAAAGTTTGCATCTCAAAGGGAAGGAAATAAGAATGATGCATCGGCTCTCAAGACCATTCTTATTGGACTCTCAATCCCTATCAAAGAAAGCATGGGACAATACACTTTCGCCAAGGATCTATGGCTAAATCTAGAGAAGACCTATCAAAACAAGGAAGAAGATGATGAAGACCACTCCATCAAGATCATTAAAGGTAAAGAATCTCCAGAGAATCTTGAATGCATTATTTCTAAATGTGATCTTAAAAACATTTCAAATGAAGACAAAGAACGAAGTGATAATGGTAGCACAAAGGAAAGCAAAGAATCATGTGATAATGTTGGTAAAAAGGAAGATCTTGAAAGTAATTCAAATGAAGGTAAAGAATCTCCAAAGACTCTTGATTGCAATGATTCAAAATGTGATGATGTTGAATGTTTCTACTCAAGTGAAGAAGAAGATCTAGAAACAGTTTCTGTGAAGTTTGATGGTAGTTATCCCATGAAAAGAATAGAAGAAGATCTATTAGAACTTCAAAAAGAAGTTGAAGAGGGTTTATATAGATATAGTAGTGATCATTATTATACACACTATAACTATCTTTCGGATAACACTAAGAAGTTTCTTAGGAGGATTCAAAGGAACATCTTGAGGTTAAAGGGAATGCTCAAAGAACAAGAAGAGAGCAATAAGACTCAATTAGAAGAAAAGGAAGAAGAGATCACTAGACTAAAGAATGGAAAAGAAGATATGAATGTAGATGATGAGATTAGAAAAAGTTTTGAAACTATTGTCCATCTCAAGACCCAAATTGAAGAAGCCAAAAGGATAGAGGAACTATTGAAAAATCAAATAAATGAAAAGGAAGAGTCATGTTGTAAGTTAGAAGTTGAAATTGTTGATATTAGAAATAAAGTGGAGAAGTCAAATAAATTCTTGAATAGCTCACTAATCTTGGATGAGATCTTGGAAAGTCAAATATCACCATGTGATAAATCAGGACTTGGATACAAAGAAGAAGCTACACGTGTTGAAGCAAGCACCTAAAAGAAGCATGAGGTAAGTCCATCAAAGAAGGAAGACAATGTTTCAAAACAACCATCTACACAAGGCAAAGAAAATATCAAAAGAACGAAGCAAGGAAGATATCAAGAAGTTATTCTTGGGACACTAAAGCAAAGGTATGAAATTATTTTTCATGGGCATTGTTATTCATGTAATGGATATGGTCACAAAGATTTTGAATGTATATCTTGTGAAAGGAGATATAATGGAATATTTTATAACACCATGAGGTGTTGGAGATGTGATCAAGTAGGACACATTGTTGTTCATTGTAACACTATTAGATGCTACAGTTGTAGTGTATTTGGACACAAATCCCAAGAGTGTTGGAACACCAGAAGAAAGTCCATGATGAGGACTTCACATAGCATGGCTAGAATAAGGAATGAATTAAGGAAGGGAGACATATTTGAAAATATGGATGCTCAGAGATCAAGTTCTGAGGAGCAGGGACATCTGCAGAAGTGGGTAAAGAAGACAGAGCAGCCAGAACAGAATGAAAAACTGAAGGGAATTTCAAATGTGTCATCTACTAATGCATACGTGGGTGACAGTGGTATCAGTCACGTACATACGTAGGCTGACCTTGTATAGGTCGCCTACATACGCGAGTTGTCTGTGCAACAGACCGTGTATATGTGGTGAAGCCTAAGGAAAAGGGCTATGCACAGGGATTGGATTTTTATGTGATGGTATAACTCTGTGATGCAGGGTCTGACATGGTTTATTATAGGTTCTGACACTATTTGTTGCAGGTTTTCATGATTCTATATTGGATTATGTAAGGTGATGATGTAAAATAAATCTTGGATGCATGGCACTAACCCATGAGTATGGATTGATGCATTTTCTATTGAAGAACAATGTTGGTTATGACAGTGAAGTTATGACACCTTAGTTATGTGATATATCTTGATGATGCATTCGAAGCTTACTTGTTGAAAATATTGATGCATGCATTTGGCATATGGATGGGCTATAGATTGGGACATGTGGTTGGTGAGTTGATGAGATGATCATGTTGTACATATTTGAGGATCTATAGTTAATGCATGATTGGTACGTTTCTAGTACACTGGTAGAGGCACCTACTAGCAAGTTGATTGGCACATGTTTTATGGAGGATTTGGCATACATGTATGGGATTCATCATTTTGTGGTATTGGTGCATGGTGGTGTACATGTTTGGTACACTCATAGATGGCATATGCTTGATGATACTACACCATTGGTACTACTTGATCAGCACAACAATTGGTATTTGTTTAAGATACATGATTGTGGCACTTGGTTCATGATGGAGACATATCATGAGTGATATGACACATGGTTAGCATATTGGTAGATGCACATGGTTGGCATATCAGTATATGCACATGGTTGGCATATCGGTAGATGCACATGGTTGACATATCGGCATATGCACATGGTTGGAATATGGGTAGATGCACATGGTTGGCATATTGGTGGATGCACATGGTTGCCATATTGGTAGATGCGCATGTTGGCATGTTGATAGAGGCATATGATTGATACATTCCATGGATGATATCTTTTGGCACATTGCATGATGTGTATGTACATGGTTGATGTACATAGGTGTTGTGCATGATGAGCACACATTCTTATACAGGATGTACTTGGTTGATATTTTTCTCATGATTCTTTATTTCATTGTTGAAATATATTTTTCTTCATGATTCTTGGTATGGCATGAGTTTGATGCATAAACAGGTCCAAGAATTGTCATATGGTATCATATTGTTCATCTTGCAGAGAAGATAAGGGGAGACATATCCTTAGGGGGAGTCATTCTTATTCCCATGATTCTAGGAGGAGATATTTATCAGATGCATACCTAGAAAAGAGCCCTATATTTGAAGAAAGAGCACAGAGGAATAATTCTAGGGGGATCAATGGTCACAGGGGGAGTATGCTCGATGTATCTTCACATCACATCAGAGTGATATCCCTTGCTCAAAAGGGGAGAGATTATTCAGAGGAAGATCAAAGGCACTCAGATAGGGGGAGCAACCACAAGGAAATTTCAAGTAGGGGGAGCAGCCCCAATAGGAGAATGGCCCTTTTTCATTGATGTCAAAAGGGGAGAGATAGTCACATTGATGTGATTGATGATTATTGATTGGGAGAGATAGTCACATTTGGGAGAGAAGTCACATTGACTATTGATGTAGAGTATGCCTTATCTACATGTTGACATCAATAATTGGTAATTGGTGTTGACATCAATGTTGGTATTTCCATCAATGCCAAAGGGGGAGATTATTAGATCATGTTGTCATTGATGCCAATGGTTTGTTTGATTGATGTCAAGTGATTGATTGATGTCAAAATATTGATTGATTGATAATTGATGTAATGTAATATGTATTGTCCTTGATGAGAATGCATAGATGAATATGGATCAATGAGTTGTCATTGATATGAAGAAGATGGATCAATGAGTTGTCATTGATACATGATGAAGATGGATCGATGTGGTTTCATTGGTATATTATGTATTGTTGGAAACATGTATAGATGACTCATTATTTTCTTATCATGATTGATAAGGTGCACAAATGGATGAACTCCAAAGTGGTCCCCTTATGGTGAAATCTCTCATGGGAAGACGCTTTGGATTGAGTTATCCTATAAGAATGGTTGAAGGACCCATGCTTGTATGTGGAATAATGAGATGAAGATCAATGAAGTTGTTGGTGAAACTATCCTATATGGTTAGTACTCGTCATGCCATTTCCGATGGTATGTGGAATGTCACATAACTCCTCACGGTTTTAGATTTATGGCCTTACAAAGTTGGAGGACCCTCACATGTTTGGCTTGAAGCCCCCAAGGTCAAAGAATTCAAAGTGACCTAAAAGAAGACATCATTATTTAAAATATAAAGTAAAGTGACAAAGCCAAGGTGGATTATTTAAATAATAAAGAGAAGTAAAAAAATCAAGAAAGATTATTTAAATGATAAAGTGAGATGACAAAATCAAGAAGGAATATTTAAATGATAAAGTATTGGAGAACTTTCTATTTATGGAAAGTGGTTTACCCTAAAATAAGGAAAATAGGTTAAGTGACCTAAAGTATGAAAGTATAAATAAGATAACAATGGTCTCTTGCAGATCATCCTTTGTGTGGATCAATGGAGAACTTCTTGTGAGAATATCTTTTGGAGTATTGATGGAGAGCTTCTTGTGAGAGTTTCTTGTGAGAGCATTTTGGTGTGGATCTCTTGAGAATAATTGAAGATCTATTTTGGGGGAGAGGATATCGGGAGGATCTCATGGATGCATTGAAGTTTTTGCAAGTCTGAGATCATGATGGAGAAATTCTCGGAATTACAGAAAAACCTTATTTTATGGTGCGTATGCAGGTTGTCTATGTATAGGGTGTGTATACACAAGTTTTCTGTGTACAAAGTGCGTACAGTATGCGGGTTGTCATTGTGTAGGGAGCGTAAAATGGATAAAATCATGGATATTTTTGGTTGAGATGATGACAAGTTGTTGAAGACTGAAGCGGGTTCCAGATCTGCATTCTATGGGCTAAGATCTATCACTGA
Organism: Picea mariana; assembly: GCA_032191745.1. Classification (NCBI taxonomy): domain Eukaryota; kingdom Viridiplantae; phylum Streptophyta; class Pinopsida; order Pinales; family Pinaceae; genus Picea; species Picea mariana. The sequence continues at coordinate 21,316 of JASDQU011400612.1, read as the reverse complement.
GACATTGGTATGATTACATCATTGTCTTGATGGATAGTATTTCTTTCTTTGTTGTGAATGACTAGGGAATTCTTGGTATGGTTTATATGATGTGGTTCATGTTGGTTGATGGAGTGAGCAACACTCTTATGATTTAGTACTAATATGATGGCTATAGTATGTTGATTTCTTATGCATAATTAAGTAGCATTCATATTGATTGGTTGTGGATCATGAGTAAGCTATTGGAGAGCTTGGATGTGTTGTGACTAGCTGGTGGTCAGTTTGGATAGTGAGAAACAGAAGAGAATGATAAATTGGTTGCAGAGGATCTGAGTTGATCTTGAAGGATAAACCCTAATAGCTCAGAAAGTATACGCATGTTGTAGTACTGTTTGGGAGCATATACGCAGGTTGTAGTACTACTTGGGCACATATACACGTGGACTGTACTACTGGTAGGGCATGTACGTATGCATGATGCACTACCGACAGGTCGCTTACCTGTTGCAGATTGATATCTGTTGAAGATTGTTACCTCATATCAGTTGGTGTTGAGTGTGTAAGTTGAGTCTTGCATGATAGAACTGGTGCTCTTGTAGAGTTGTACTCTATTCAGTTGTTGCTGAAAAACCCAAGGATTGTAATCCGTAATAAAAATTAAATTGTACATACATCTTGTGTTCTTTGTGTTCCTTGTGGTGATGACTTGTTGATGATATATTGTTGATATATGTTGTTTATATGTGTTCACATCTAACTGGTAATAAATGACATCAATGAGTAATGAGTAAAAT
>JASDQU011400611.1:78386-93654 GCA_032191745.1 Picea mariana | reverse complement strand
GGAGTTTATTTGCCCTTTTGCTGGTTGAATTTGACAAAACGTGGCTCCTAGGCTAGCTAACCTGCAGAACACCAAAAGTTATATATAGGTGACGTCACATGCTTTGATATCTTGTTTATACCTGCAACGTTGTGACTTTATTCATCTATTTTGGTTGACATTGAGTTGTTTATTGTGTCCATAAGCTGATTTGACAAAACGTTTTTGCTCTTTGTCATCATATTTGACCTTTGATTAAGGCTGACGTCACACCTACTGCAGAAATAATATAGCTGACGCAGCAGTTTTATGTATGTGAGCTGATTTGATATATATGTTGCATTAATGATATGATACAAGGATTTAATATTGAACATTGAATGCTCTTATATCTCATGCATTTATTGAAGAAGTAATATAAACCTTTGTCTCTTTAAAGCCATCATTGACTTCGTCAATAATAGCATTGATCATTTGCTCATATATGTATTGGAAGATAGTCATTGATTTTATGAAGTACTAACCCACTGCAAGCATATTCTAGTTTTCTTTGTTTTGTTTCGCAAACAGGTGCAATATCAGTGGAAGACCTTTCCTTGACTATCTCATACTTGGCTGTAATCTGTGAAAGGGAACCTATTATCTTGATCCATTATCCTTAGCCCTTATTAAACCCAGATTACCTTAGGGACGTCTCCCTTGGACTAGCCCTCCTAAATAGAAAGAGCCCCCCATCGAGGTGACAGTGGGTGGGGAAGCTCCTGTTACGCCGGTTTCAAGCCCTGACTCAAGCTCTTTGGACCTTTCCTACAAACCGTGCGATAACACTACCGAAATGAGAAAGGGAAAAGGTGAATAATACAGAAATAACTTGGAGTGTATGAAAATCTCAAAGGGAGACTCTTCCAAGAGGCACCCTAATGAAACCCTTGAAATCCAACCTGCAAAAGCTCACACAATAGCATGCATGCAATGGATAATATGGAGGGTTAATCTAATAAAGTGAAATACTTGCACCCTATCTAGCCAACCACATATATAGATTCACAAGACTAATCTTTGCAAGATCTACTTAAATAAAATATGTTACTTAAGATCCATTCATGCAACCATTATATGAAATCAAAACGATTATACCTCATATGTTTGTAAGAACACAAATACTTGTAGATCTTCCCAAAATCCTCCAAAGCGTTTATTTCTATTATCCAATGGGAAGAGGTTGTGACAACTAATTGCCACAAGCCCTTCAAGAACAAAACCAATGAAGAAATACGGCAATAATGAGAGAGATAGAGAGAATGGGATGGTGAGAAACTAGTAGCATAACAGTGCAATAATGAAAGGTGTTGAAAGAGTGAGTGAGAGGTCTCTTAAATAGCTTGAGAAGCCAAGAGACCCCTCTTGGATCTTCAACAAGTGTCAAAGATCCAAGGGACAAGACAACTCAATTGGGAAAGCAGCCAATGAGAGAAGAAGCTTTTAGGGTGAAGGAAATGGAAAAAGAGAGAGTGGATGAGGATAAAGCAAAGAAGGTTAAACCAAAAAAAGGCAAGGAGACCCACGCATAGGTTGAAGGAGGGGAAGTTTCATGCTTTCAATGGAGATGTTTCTTTCTTTACGTGAGCCTTACCCATTCATTCCAAGACAAAGCGTGAGTGTTAAGGGAAAGGCATGATGAGCGACAGTGTGAGTTGGAAAGGAGAGGCCCCACGCTCCAAATAAAGTAGTTTCCAACATTTACGTGGAGAAGGGGACGTAAGGTGAGGAATAAGCGTGAGGTTTGAGAGGGAAAGGCGTGAGTCAGTTTAGAAAGTGGAGGAGTGTGGGTTGAGTGTGTTGAACACACTCCCCAATTGTACATGATAGGTGGAGGAGAGGCGTACAAGGAGAAAAGGGGGGGGACCACACTTCATAATATGTGAGGAAATAAAAGCTACATGGGAGTTGAGTCTACGTGAGGGAAAAGTGTGATGTGAGGAGAACGTGAGGGTGAGGAGAGGGGGACGTGAGGTGAGAGGAGTGGACGTAAGGTAGGAGGGGCRCACCTCATGAGGAGGGGCCCATGAATTAATTAAATGAGTCATTCAATTACTTAATGAAATATTATATGCTCATGTGGGAAGGGGACGTGAGCCCAAGGTAGGGAATTAATTAAAATTAATTTTAATTAAATGGGGGGTTAAAAGGGTAGGTAAGGGTTAGGAAATGGTTAGGTGGGGTATCCCTCATATTATTTGCCCTTTACTTCACTTAATTTGGTCCACTATTACAAAAATTACATTTTCCCATGTTCTGGGTTTGGCAATTAAAATTGTCGTTTTCCCGAAAAACTCTTAAGCAGACAAACAACCTAGCAAAACTTGTCCGACGGAGTTGAAACTTGATCCACGGGTGCAGGGGGTCTCATTAGATTTCTTTTGAGTACAAATACCCCTACTGCAAATCCCAGGACCTAAATTTTACATTAATTACCCAGAATTAATTAATTAATTAATCAATTAATTAATTCAGAACCTTTAAAAAAAACCTAGCTATACTTGACGGAATTCCGCGAAATTTCGCATGCTGTCTTACATGGTCATTTACAACATTTCTAAACACTAGCTACCTAGGAATAACTTCATTAGAATGCCTTTCGCCACTTTGGAGGGATTATTGGGTGGGAGTGAAAAACTCAAGGGAGATTAACCCGGCTGGTTAGGCCACATTAACCTCCTGAGGATAAAAAACACTCAGCGAAAGGAACTCTCCTAATAAAGAAACCCTAAGGCAACTGACCTAACATGATCCATGTAGACTTATTACAATATTAACCCACGCAGGGGTGCGGTAACCCGCTTACAAAATTTATGCTGGAGTCAAAAATTGCCTAGTAGAACCAAACTGTCTTCGACATACTAGCATCTGATGATGCATTACTTCATGGCACATGGAGTTGACCTCCTAGTTGACGAGGCGGTCAACAGGCGTCATGACTTGGAAGTGTGCTGGAGGCATAAATTGCCCAGTAGAACCAAACTGTCTTCGACATATTAGCATCTGATGATGCATCTCTTCATGGGACATGGAGTTGATCCCCTAGTTGAATAGGCGGTCAACAGCCCCTGAGAGGCTCCACCTCCATAACTCGGTCCCTCAGTGTGATAGTGAGGGTTATGCTCCTGATGAGGTCTTGTTCCCCCATGAGAACCACTAGCTTCCCTGTTTGCATAAATTTCCAATCTCTTTCCTGCATGGGTCATCTGTAATAGGAGTTGCGCAAGCCTCTCTTGGATGGCATTCACTCTTTCTAGAGTCTCTGTCATTTCAATTTGTCTCCTGCACATAGTTTCCTGGCTTTCCTATAGATGATGTACAAGGGTACTTTGTGTCTGATTCATGGAGTGTTGTAACTCCTTGGAAAAACTTGCTAGAATCTGTGGCTCACTGTCCTCACCTGAACCCTCCATCTCTGCCTCTGTTTCACCTATCTGCTTCCTGCGTCTACCCATGTAAATACCACTAAACGTTTGCATGTGCTAATCCCCACAAGCTGGGAGGATCAACGCTCTGATACCACTGTAATGTTCCCAAGCCAAATTTTTTTCTCGGAACACTAACTGCTCATTGTTTGTTTGTGTTTGCTTATGTGTTTATAGGTTTACTAATGGAGTTGCGCATTTAAGGTTTATATGACATTGATTAAGCAATGGAATACTAGATCTGGAGCATATATCATAAACAAGACAAGATACAATAAGGAACACCAATATAGAACCAATAATGTCCGATCTGACCTTTATTTAGATAGTAGATAGATCCTTGAACAAGAGATCTGCAAATTTGGAATTAAACCCCAATAATATCAAAGATGCGTGCCAGCCGATACAATAAGAGTCAATACAATGACAATAGCCTCCTAAAGGCTCTCTAAAGATAAGATCCAAGCACCCAAAGGCCAATAGCTGCAAAAAAGACTGATGAGATGAGACCCTGATCCAATATGGTGCTAAACCTTTCCAACTGGCTGAGTTGCGCACTGCCCTGGCTGCTGATGAATCCCCAATTTTCGGCCCTCCTCTTCGTGTGCTCCAAATGCTCCAAAACCCTCCCGAAATGTAGATTGGGCTACCAACACTTCCCTGGCAAAGTTTCAGGCTAAAAGATGAAGTTTCGCCCCTCCAAATGAGAAAACCCTCAATTTGGTTTGCGCCCCCCTGGTTGACTAAATCACCAAGAATTCGGCCTCACCTCTAGAAGCCTCCAACTGCTACAAAAATCACCGGAATGATAGATCGGCCCAAGACAAACCGATTGGTAAAATCTCAAAGTGATCTATGAAGATCTAGGCCTCCAAACAATGAAAACCTACTCAGGAAGTGCGCCCCTCTCCTCCAAATCGTGCCAAGCTCTAGGAAATAATCTGTTGGGATAGCCTCCTCTAGAATAGACTAGAAATGATGCCTGGGACCATACGAAGAAAACCCAAGTGCTCCTTTGCCAAAAATCTCCTTTCTTTCCTCAAATCAAATTGATCTTCTCAAGGTGGTGCGCTCCCTTGCTGGAAACCCCCCTGGGCTACGCACTAGCTTGCCTCTGTCACTAGATCTAACCCCTGCAACACTGTAGAATGGTGTGGGAGGATTGTTGCACCTCCGGGACCAAGCTTTGATCAAGGAAGGTGGTATCTTTCACCATCGAGTTGATCTCTAGGGTTTTAGTCACAAAACCCTCAAAATTGCTTGTGCTCAAGAGCTCCAATGCAAAATATTATAATAATCCAGAATGCCTTAGAAGTGCGCCCTGTCCTTTCTTTACAGCTCTATTCTATTCATTTGTTGAGTTAATTAACCCCTAGGGTTAACTCTTAGCTTAACTCACCTTTTATTTTCTTTCGTTGAGTTACCCTTTTTCCCTCAAAGTCAACTCAGTAATATAATGTTGTGTTTAGTAAGTGTCTTCTGGTTGACTTTGTCCCCATGATGCATGAGACTATAGTCTAGTGGGGATGGCTAGAGTCGCTAGACTACTGAGTCTCTTCGGGCCTCTTCATCAAGAGGTGGGGGACATTACATATAAACTGTTGCATTGCTGCAAATTCATATCAGCTAGCTTACTTTTTGAAGGTTTATTGTCTTATGAAGCATTGACAATCATTTTGGTACTTGGAAAGTGCCCATTTTTGCCTTGTTGTCTTGTTCTGAGCAGGTACACAATATCATCTATTTGCTTCATCTTTACAAGACATAAAGAAACCTTGATTTGAGTGATCCGTGAGAGGGGAAGGATTTCCTTGTGATTACTTGCCTTAGCCTTCTCAAACCCCCCAAGTCACTAGGTACGTCTCCCCTAGGGTAGTCTTGGCACACTCCTAAATAGAAAGGGATCTCCTATTAAGGTGATAGTGATAGGTTATTCCCAGTTACGCCAATTCTATATCCACTTGCCTTGGGCTTTTTGGCAAGTACAAATTGTGCGATAACAGTCCTCATTGCAACAATTTTAGTAAAAGATTCCAGCATATAAAATCAACAAGATGAAGATAATGGACAACCACACATATGTAGAAAAGCATTTGATTCACATAGCTTTCATAAGAAATTAAGTATAATGTAATGTCCCCCACCTCTTGATGAAGAGGGTTGGAGAGACTCAGTAGTCTAGTCATCCCCACTAGACTATAGTCTCATGCACTATGGGGAGAAGTCAGCTAAACTCAACATTATAATATTAAGTTGACTTGGAAAAGAAAAGGCAACTCAATGAAAGAATAGAACACGTGAGGGTAAGCTAAGAGTTAACCCTAGGGGTTAACTAACTCAACAGAGAAACAGATTGGAGGTATAAAGGAAAGGCAAGGGCGCACCTTTGGATTATTATTGCATTTTGCTTTTGGGATCTAGAGCACAATAGTTTTGAGGGTTTTGAGAATACAAACCCTAGAGGACAACTCGGTGGTGAAAGATCCCACCTCTCTTGTTCCAAGCTTGGTCTCGAGGATGCAATACTCCACCCACACCATTCTACAACAGCTTCAGGTACCATTACTCATCCAGGGCAGCAACAGGACGTAACCTTGAGGGTTTTCAGCAAGGAGGCGCATCATTGAGTGAAGGAAGTTTCGATCCAAGAGTTTGAGAAGGATTTTGGAAATTTGGACACTTGGGTTTTCTTTGCAGGATATTGATCATCATCTCTAGTGCATTTTGAGAGAGTTATACTTGCCATTTGATTTTTTGAAGCATTGGCAAGAGTTGGAGAGAAGGAGGGTGTTATTGGAAAGTAGATCTACTCAGTTTGGAGGGGCAAAACCTCATATCTTAGCCAGAGACTTCACCAAGGGGTTCACCTTGCCCTGATTTATCTTTCCTGAGAGTTTCAGAGTATTTGGAGGTCTCCATCAACAGGGCTGAATTATTGGGTCTCTGCAGTCTTCAGGAGGGCGCAATTTAGTTTGGAGTTTCAGCATTTGGAGGACCAGATCTTGGTATTTCAGCTTGAGACTTCAGGAGGGGGTTTACCTTGCCCCGATCTACCATTTCACAAAGTTTTGTGGCATTTGAGGGCTTCCAGTAGCAGGGCCGAAATATTGGGTCTTCACAGCTATCCAGGAGGGCGTAACTTCAGCCAGGGGGGTTTGGACTTGACCTTGGAGAGAAAGAAGTTAATCTTGTATTGTTCTTCAACTTGTATCCAGCCTTTGGAGGCTTGTATCTTCATATCTTGAGCATTTTGTAGCAGCTCATATTCTAGCTAGAGGATCTATCTGTTATTATTCCAGATTTGCAATCTTATTGTATCAGGTTCCTCATATTATCTAAATAAAGGTCAGATCTGTGTTGTTTGATTCCATATCTGGTGTTTCTTGCTATCTCTTATATTTTTGTATGATGTCTCTTCAGATCTATGTTTACATGCTTGATAACTGAATACACAAACCCTAAAACGCAACTTCAAGAGTAAACCTGCAAACACATGTACAGACAACAATTAACAGAGAGCAGTTAGTGTTCCCAGCGAAAAATTGGCTTGGGAACATTACAGTGGTATCAGAGCGTTCATCCTCCCAGCCAGTGAAGATTAGTGCATGCAGAAGTTCAGTGGTATCTACATGGGAAGACGTAGGAAAAAGACAGGCTAACCAGAGGCAGACATGGAAGGTTCAGGTGAGGACAGTGAGCCACAAGGCCTAACAAACTTTGCAAAAGACTTACAACAATCTATACTTCAGACAGAGAGTGCATTGGTGCACCATTTACAGGAAAACTAGGAGGCAGTGCGCAGGTGTCAGAGTGAGTTGAGGGAGACCTTGGAGAGGGTGAATGCCAGTCAGGATAAGATCTCACAGGTCCTATTACATTTGACTCATGGAGGAAAAATGCCCGAAATATATACAAACAGAGGGGCTAGTGGATCTCATGGAGGGACTAGACACCAGTAAGAGCACATTCCACATTATCATACTGAGGGATACAACTATGGAGTAGGGGTACCACAGGGACAGACACACAACAGGACCACCCCTAGACCCTACCTACCTTCATTCTTGGATAACCAGACACAGCCAGACTACCCAAACGATTTTGAGGACAATTTCACACAGTATGCCAGGGAGTATAATTCACTGAGCGCAGGGATCCAAAGGCAGATCACACTGGAGTAGTATTGTGGGATTAAATTCAAGAGTAAGCCCAAACCTTATCACAGGAATAACTATGAACTAGAGCGCAGAGTTGGTAAGCCTTGCCTCAAAGACCTTTTCTTATAAGCTTACCTGGCGACTCCACTAAGACTTTTTTCCCCCTATTCTTTGGTAGTTTCAGAAAAACTATCTGGCGACTCCACAAACCAAAAGGAGGTTCAATAACCCTCCTCTAGCTTTCAGAAGGAAGCGTCCTGCTAATTCACCTGTTGTCAAGTCACTTTTTGGAAAGAGACTTCCTTTAAACATGTCTACTTCTCAGACCGGTACTACAAATCCAGTCAACAATCAGAGACAATGGTCATCTACCTTGTTCAAACCACTAGACATGTCAGCCATACCTGGCTACCCTAGGCAAATGCCACCTAAATATGAGAAGTGGTTGCCTAAATTTACCGGCACTGATGCTACTAGTGCGGAAGAGCATATGAGTAACTTCTGGGCATTTTCTCAGCTTCACCCCATCAATGATGATGCTGAGGATTTGGTCATGAAGCTCTTCTCTGCTACCCTGTATGATGCTGCAAGACGTTGGTATCTTGGCTTGCCTGATGGAAGCATTAAGACCATGGATAGACTTGAGTAAATCTTCCTCAGAAGGTGGAGTATCAAAGAAGATCCGAACATGTTGCTCACCTGACTAAATGGCCTTGCCAGACGTGAGAATGAATCCATTCGGGAGTTTCATACCAGGTTCGAAGCTTTACTCCAACGAATTCCCCCAAGCCACCATCCGAAAGATGATTACCTTGTCCATATTTACACTAGATCTTTCAATGGCCAATTAGGGTATCTTCTCAGAGACAAAGACCCTCAATCCATCCAAGAAGCCCAAGAGCTTGCAACCAAGATCGAAGGAAATCTCCTTTCATCCAAGATTGAGCCCTTTGCCAACCCTAGGGGGAGAATAGACACCAAGCCGAAAGTGGTACACAATGCTGAGCCTACTTCGGATCTTTGCACTAGTATCAGTAAGCTACAAGCCTCAGTGGATAGCATCATGAAGAATCAAGAAGAAATGATGAATCGGATCGTAAGACATGAAAAATCCCAGACCCAGGCACCTAGACCTCCATTCAAAGGGCCATTCCAAAAAGGGAATCAAACCTACAAGCAAAAGAATGAAAATGAAGTCCCGAATACTCTGGCCCCTACAAATGTGGTTGATGAAAACCCTTGGTGCCTGGAATGCAGTAAAGCACATTGGGAGAATGAGTGTCCTTATAACGCCAGCCAGCAACAAGTCAACAACTTTGACTGCTTTTCAAGTTTCCCTTAGATAAACATCACAGATGCAGAACATCAACAAGCCCTGAAGGAAGCAGCCAGAGCGGCAAGATTGGCAATAATTAACAACTTGGACCAAGAATCACGAGAAAAACTAAAGAAGCAAGAAGTCCAAGTATACCGGAGAAGGAACCCGAACCAACCTACAAGTGATCAGTCGAAATCTTCTGAAGTTCCTCCTCCTAAAATCCCCAAAGCTGACAAGATTACCCTTGATTTTGACCTTGAAGGAGCTTTGTCGAAGATGCATGTGAATGTTCCTCTAAAAGAAGCCATTAAGATCCCTTCTATTAAAGAACGCTTCAACACCTTCTTTTCAGGAACGATTGAGCCTATGGACCCCCCGATCATGCTACAAGATGACTACTTCAGAATCCAGTATGGTGAAAACCCACCTTTCTTCATGACTCTCATGATGAACAACAAATACCTCAACAATTGCATGCTGGATAGAGGTGTTGGTGCAAGCATGATGTCTCTTAAAGTCATGCAGCAGATGGGCCTGAAGGTAACCAGGCCTTACAGAAATGTGTGTGGATTTGAATCCAAAGCAATCCCCACACATGGAGTTATTGAAATGTCGAAGTACAACTAAAAGAATTCCCCGAGAAGACAGTTCACATAGACATCATAGTTGTTGATGTCCCAGATGTATGGGGAATGTTGTTATCTAGGAAGTTTGGTGCAATGATAGGTGGGTCCCTTGAGATGGATCTCACCTTTCTGCGGCTACCTTTGAAAGATGGAACAACTGGACGATTACTCAATATGCCAATAACTGGAACTCATGTACAAGATGTTGCTCCTACTGTGAATGAAGCGCAGAAAGATGTGATACAAACTCTTCAAGAGTATTCTCCGGAAGACATGCCATTTACTACAGAAGAAGACTTTGATCAGATTGAGTGGCCCAAGAAAGAGGAATATCAACAACTCCTAGATCAGTTTCAGAACAAAGAAGTAGGGACGGTGAAGATACTAAAAAGACCAAAGAATGAAGAAGACGTACAGATACATCCATCCCAGCAAGAAACCTTTACTCCAGAAACCCACCCACCTCTCTCAGTACAATACACCAGGGTTGTTCAAGGAACTAACAAACACAAGATCCGAAAATACAAGGAGGGGGAGTTGGTATGGATGTGGGATACTCAGAAAGGAGAGCCTACTAATGTAAAAGGAAGTACACAATCATGGCTCGGACCCTTCAAGGTCGGAATGGAATTAGTAGATAACTCTTATTATTTGTCCACCTTGGAAGGAAGAAGGCGCCCATTACCCATCAACGGACGCCTCCTCAAAGCCCACCAAAGTGTTGGGACATGACTATACAGGTAAGTATGAGTAGGTAGGCATTTCCGTGTACTATACCATCTGCATTCATTGTTTGTTTCCTTATATGCACCTTGATTGTTTTATCTCATATGTATACATGTATTATTTTGCGGGGTGGCAATACCACCCCACCTTTTGTCGTCGATGCTTTCTTGTCAAGTGTGAGCAGGTCTGCAGGTTTATGCCAGAGATGTTGAGGTTCTCATGCGCTCTACGGTGAGCACATGTCCCCGAGTTGGAGCCAGATGTTATCCCCGATATCTAGGGATAACTAGGAGATCATGTCTTGAGGCCCACAGATCCTAGACATGGAGTACCGAGAGCAGGATTGACCTGAGCATGGCCCTGGAGGGCCCATCCTTCTTCTTCTTCGCCAGACTTGTACTGTCAGCAGCAGCAGCTTCCATCACCATCGGCTTGGACTTGCATCAGAGGAGACTCTTGCTCCATGAGGTAATTGGGCCAAGGTATCATGGTATGTGTCATGTTTGATCGTTATAACTTTCTTATATATGCATCAGGTTCCTTTCATTTCTGATAACTGCTTGGATCTTACACTAATTCACTTGACCATTATTGGGGGGATTAACGGGGTGACCTAGCAAGCTTGTATTCATGGGTTTTGGTTAGCCACCGGGGGGGATTTGCAGAGCTATCGTCCACTCCCACCATTCTATCACTTTACATCTTATCTCCCATACATCCATCCCATTCCCCTAGTCCGGCCATTAGGATGACCTTTTGAGGGTTACACTTTGTCCTGTGGGAAGAAGGGGCTAAAGGCCCAGGGGGTAAAAGCAGCTGGTAAAAGATAAAATCCATAGGAAATAAAACCTAGAGATGCTTCGCCCAGGGATCCCCAAGAAGGCAATAAAAGGCCTCTTGATAAGAAACTAAAGGGACCCTAAGAAAAATAATAAAACAAGACCTAACCAAGAGGATGGGAGGTCTCATCACGAGCTGGCCCATTATGTTCATAGGTATCCAGCAGTATGACATTGTCATTATCTGGTCATCACGCCAGGGCAATGACCTTTGGTTGCATGGCCAAGGGAAAGGGGGTCCAATCACGAGCCAGCCTTATCATTTCTACGAAGATACCAGTGGGTAACACTGTCAGCTCCGGTCACCACGCCAAGGCAGTGTCCTCTGGTCAGACCTTGAAGTAAAAAAGAAAGAAAAGCAATAAATAAAGAATAAAGGCAATAAAGGGGCTTGGAAAAAGTGCATCCATGACGGGTACAACTCACCTCCTACAAAGGCACCCACNAAAAAGTGCATCCATGACGGGTACAGCTCACCTCCTACAAAGGCACCCACAGACAACACCTACCCCTGGTCTTACTATGACTGGACATCCCTAGACCATATCACCTCATGAACATGGTTTGAATGATCCTCTGTGGAAACTTTCCTTTTCTTGTGGATATTAGCCCAATAGGTTGTCCTGTTTGTTTCTTCAACTTTGTATGGTAGATATGTGTAATGTCTTTGAGCTCTTAGAGGATATGCTAGGGGTTTTATGCATGTATTTGATAAATTTAATGATGAAATATGATTGACATTGCTATGATCCCGAGGACTGATGAGCCCATGGCGGGCGTAGTTTTTGATGTGCAGGACCATACCCGACGGACAGGTACCAGTGGACCAGTACACATGGGGATATGATTAGCTCAGACCTCCATGGGGCTGAAGAGCCTATCAGATGGTTGCTGGGATGGCAGAGACAGGACAACGTTGTGATGAGCCATTGCACGAGAAGGAAGAAGGACGTTCCACCCAGGACACTTTGGCAGAGCCCGGCCTAGGGGGGATCACCCAGTGCAGATGGAACGTGTGCCTTTGATGGACAGGACGTCACCTGAGAGAGTTGGGCATTGTCTGGAGCGTGTGGCAGTATGCTGAGGTCTTTTGGCACGTGTGGCAGCTTGGAGGAGCCTTAGAAGGGCCAACGTTTGGTTGTTTGGATCCTGAGCTTGCCCAAAAAGGGCCAACGTCTCCCTCAGAAGGGTTTGACGTCCCCCTTTTAGCTCATTTTATGACATCTTTCTAGCATTTAATGAAAAAACAGTGTAAATTTTAAAGGTCAGCCTTGTCGGCTGTTTTAAAGACCTATTTTTAAAATTAAAGGTCATAGATTGATATAAATAGAGGACATTGGACCTCATTTTAAACATAACATAACTCACTCTCTTGTGAGAGATATACTTTTAGTCTTTGTCTTGGTATTTTGCTTTTGGAAGGAAGGCACAACTCTTGTTTGGAGGATTTTCTTGGCATATTATGGTGTTTCTCTCATTGGAAGGTTTATAACTAGGGTTTGATGAGCATTCTTCATGATTTGTAAGTGAATTTCTCATGCAAAACTTCTTAAATGAATGGTTGTAGGTTAAATCTCTTGCATTTATTGTTATATTGCTATTATATTGCTTAATCTTGAAACCCTAGGTAGCAAGCACACAAGTAGGTCCTTGCTATATGTCCCCATGCTTGAGAAACTTGTTTTAGCCATTGATTAAGGAAGATATAGCCTAGCCGTTGCTACACTAATCATCCTTTTTCTGAGTTATCATTTAAGTATAGGTTGAACAAAGGTGACGTCCTAGGCCTAGTTGATTCTACACCTAGGGTTTTGACTTTTTAGGGTTTGAAGAACCTTGCTCTTGCAACACTCTTTTCCCTTAGACTTGTACTTTAAAGCTAGCCGTTTTGCCAAGAATATTTAAAGAAAGAGGAAGGAGGATGAGGCCTTGCTTAAGCAACACCGGAATGAGCCTCCTTCCCCTAGGGTTTTGATTCTAGGGCCCTGCCATTGCAACACCATAGAACCTAACTCTCTAGTCTTTAGATTTAGATCCTCCAGAGATCTTGCCCTTGCTTTTGACTCCATAATACCCTAAGGCACTGGTTTTTCTCTCCAACGTTGAGCTTGTTGTGCTAAAACAATCTTTCAAAACTCTCAAATTTGAAACCCTAACTAACCCTAACGTCTTCTAACATAGCAGAAAATGATGATGTCATGCCTTTATTAAGCTTTTGGTTGATAGAAAATACTGTGGCTTGGTCATCCAATGATAGACATTGATATATTGGTGATTTTCATTAGCTAAATTGCAAAACATTGACCTTCTTGTCTATCATACTAACCCTAGAAGAAGCTGACGTCATCTCTAGCATACTTGACGCAACAATTTCTTGTACATGAGCAATTGATGATATTTAATGATTTAAGGATTGATTATTTTCATTAGATGCTGCATTATTCCAGTATTTATTGACAAAGTAATATTATATGCCATTGTCATTATTGCAAACATTGACTTCGTCAATATTTACTGTCGTTTATGCTCATGTACATTAAATATTGATAGTCATTGATTAATGAAGTACTAACCACTGTTGCATGTACTAGTATCATTATTGTTTTGTCTCGCAAGAAGGTGCCTCTTTTGTGGTTTTTCTTCATTTGACTATCTTCTTGGCGGTAATCTGTGAAGGGGAAACTAGCCTTAATCGTTTGAGCCTTTTCCTTTCAAAACCCCAGATTGCCAGGGACGTCTCCCTTGGGCTTAGCCACCCTAAATAGAAAGGACCTCCCCATTGTGGGGACATTGGGTGGGGTAGGTCCCTGTTACGCCAGTTTAACCCTTATCCTATACCCTTAAGACCTAAACTACAAACTGAGCGATAACAAGGCCTCTCGATAAGAAACGAAGGGACCCAAAGAAAAATGATAAAAACAAGGCCTAGCCAAGAGGATGGGAGGTCTCATCACGAGCCGGCCCATTATGTTCATAGGTATCTAGCAGTATGACATTGCCATTATTTGGTCACCACGCTAGGGCAATGACCCTTGGTTGCATGGCCAAGGGAAAGGGGGTCTCATCACGAGCCAGCCTTATCATTTCTGCAAAAATACTCGTGGATAACACTGTCAACTCTGGTCACCACGCCAAGGCAGTGTCAGCAAAAAAGAAAGAAAAAGTAATAAAATAAAGGCAAATAAAGGGCTCGGAAAAAACTGCATCAATGACAGGTACAGCTCGCCTCCTACAAAGGCACCCACAAATAATACCTACCCTTGGTCTTCACTGTGTCTGGACATCCTTAGATCATGCCACCTCATATACATGACTTGAATGATGTCTTTTGGAAACTTTCCTCTTCTTATGGGTGCTGGCCCAATAGGTTACCTTGTCTTTTTCTTCAGCTTTGTATAGTAGATCAGTGTAATATCTTTGAGCTATTAGAGGATATGCTAGGGGTCTTATGCATGTATTTGATAAAATTAATGATGAAATATGATTGACATTGCTATGATCTTGAGGACTAATGAGCCCATGGAGGGCGAAGTTTTTGATGTGAAGGACCATGCCCGACGGACAGGTACCAGTGGACCGGTACACATGGGGAGATGATTAGCTCGGACCTCCATGGGGCTGAAGAGCCCATCAGATGGTTGTTGGGATGGCAGAGACAGGACAATGTTATGATGAGCCTTTGCACATGAAGAAAAGAAGGGCGTTCCACCCAAGACACTTTGGATGAGCCCAGCCTAAGGGGGATGACCCACTTCAGATGGAACGCTTTCCTCTTGATGGACAAGACGTCACCCAGAAGATCCAGACGTCACCTTGAGCATGTGGCACTTGGATGGATTACTGGCACGTGTGGCAGCTTGGAAGAGCCCTAGAAGGGCTAATGCCTGACTTCTGGATGCTGGACATGCCCAAAAAGGGCCAATGTCTCCCTCAGAAGGGCTTGATGTCCCATCTTTTGCTCATTTTATGTCTTTTACTTAGCAGTTAATGTAAAAACAGTGTAATTTTTGTAGTCAGCCTTGTCGGTTGTTTTAATGACCTATTCTGTAAATTAAAGGTCATGGATTGATATATATTGAGGATGTTTTTCCCTCATTTGAACATAACAGAACTCACTCTCTTGTGAGATACTATCTTTTGCACCCTAGCTTGGTGTTCT
>JASDQU011400611.1:53407-64564 GCA_032191745.1 Picea mariana | reverse complement strand
ACTTCGGGCAGTGGTTTGATTCCTTTGACGGATTCAATCATTATTCCGTTCACTCAGAACGCGACAGGCGCTCCCTTCTCATATGGGATGCCCGACTTTGACACAAATTCAATTCTTACTTACTCTACTTTACAAACCATAGGTCTAGGGGTAGGGAGTTCTAACGCTCCCTTGCAAGGATCAGCTACAGGCACTATTGCCCCTTTTAAAGCTATCCCTTACGGTGGGGGTCATATACCTCCTCTGTTCCCTTCGCTCGGTGGCGTGTTTTAGCAGCCAATCAGGCCTAACGTTAATTATAGCTTGTTTGATGGAGGCAGTTTGGGACCTACATCCTACACAACGCCCATGGGATCTATGCCGCTCTTTTTGTTTGGTGCGTTTGGGAACAACGCTTTTTCTTCGACCGCTTTCCTGACTGGGGGAAACCCTAACTTTGGTCAACAGAACTCAGTGCAAGGTACCATTCCTTCACAGGGAGCGACGATTGGAGTATACTCCACACATGATCTTTGGAACCCTTGGTAGGGCTCGTTTCTCTCGCAAGGGATGTCGATCGAGAGCAACCCCTTCCATACTCAATGGAACCCCAGGCAGGGATCTGTACCTATGCTAGGAGGATCGGCTGGGGGCATCCCCAACCAAGGTCCTTGGAACACAACATAGGGAGCAATCCTTGGGCAGACTATGTCGTCCAATTTCGGGAGTCAGCTGATGATGCCACAACAGACGCAATTTCCTTTTGCTGGTCAAGGCCACGGTTTCTACCAAAACCCTGGCCAATAGTCCAACTTTTCCTAGCAACCTGGTGCTAGTCAAAATCTAGGGCCCTCTTTTCATGTAAATACTCTGCAACCAAAACTACCCTTTCTGGCAACCCTGCATTTGCCAGACTTGTCGAGATTATTAAATGACCCGATCTGTCACGATCCACGTTGGCCCCCCATGTCGACTAAGTTGCCTTCGGATATTCCAAAATTTGAGGGCAAGCCTAGTGAAGATCCATGTGATCATGTGACTCCCTTTCACTTGTGGTGCTCATCAAACTCGTTGAAAGACGACTCTGTTTAGTTGCGCCTTTTTCAACACTCTTATAGGGGGTGCTGTGAAGTGGTATATCGAGCTTGACAGCTTGAAGTACTCTTACTTTAATGACCTGGTGATGGTTTTCTTGAACCATTTCCAGTTGCCAGTGAGATACGATGCTGGCACTGAGTTGCTGGCCAACTTCGAGCAAACTAAGGCTGACCATATCTCGGATCATATTCGAGAATGGCGATGAAGAAAGAGCCTGATTAAGGTCAAGGTCCCCTCCTACTTTCTTGCTTGAGTGGTTCTTGAAGTCTTTGGTTCCTTGCATGTCCAAAGATGTAGCAACGTCCGGGGTGTTTTCTGAGGAAAAGGCTATTATGAGAGCCCAACAACTAGAACTGATTTAATCTCAGTCTGGCATGCTTTACGAGATCTTACCCGATGCACCACGGTCTATTATCGATAAGGCCAAACAAAAGTTTGGGCCCTGCGTTGATGGAATAGTGAGCTTAGCACAAAGAAAGTTCATGGATTTGTTGTCGAATCAGTTACAACAATTGTCGATACAACAGACTGTGGCCAACCAGACTCCTAGTTCGACTGCCCTCGCTGCCTAGACGTTGGATGTACATAGTGTGCAGTCGACGACTCCCAAGGCCTACCAACAGACCGAGGGAAAGAAGAAACAGAGAAACAAGAAGGGTAAAGGGGATAAAAAGACTGCTAACAATGCTGACGAGGGCAAAATTGAGAAGAGGAAGACAAAGTATCCGTGTAAGCTTTGCACAGAAGACCACTCGACTCACCAATTCCCTCAGCTTGCGGAAGCCCAGAAGCTACTAACACAACAACAACCTACTATGTTGACAAACCTTTTTCCGCAAGGGAAAAATATGGCTCAGGCTTCCACATCCACGAGCACGGCTGGGGGGGAGTCAGGGACCCCCCGTGCCTATTCCTAACAACCCAACCACGAACGTTTACATGATGAACGTCGATGCTCATTTATCAACCAGGACTCGTGACTACGAAACACCGGAATCTGCTGAGAAGGGAAAGGAAGCCACTAACCCATTGACTCCTCTTCAAATTGAGAAGACAGTGGGCGAGACAATGACTCGCATCCCTAAAGGTGCATTTAAGAAGGCTTCCCATAACCCCACTGCGAGGGCCGCTCAGAACTACTCCGTCGTAGAGGATCTGGCACAGATCCCTTGTGCAATGTTTGCTCTAGAGGTTCTCCAGAGTTTCCCCTCACAAAGAAAAGATATGTTGTTCGCCTTGGGAGCGACAACGATCAGTAACCTAGGAACGATCGTTTTCGATCCAACCGACCTTAAACCTCATCTTCCTCACCACGTTGCCTTTCAGATAGTAGTGGCATACACCACAAAGTTGTTGACACAGAACATTTTCCGTACGGTGGTTGATGAAGGTGCCTCGTCTTGCGTGATGTCGTTGGCATGTTGGAAGGCCATTGGTCGGCCTGAGTTGTCTTCGTCGCCAACGTTGCTTACGACTTTTGATGGTCGGTCGTTTAGACCACACAGAATAATTGCTTTTTTCCCTGTGCAGTTAGGGGGTAAACTTGTGTGCGTCGAGGTTAAAGTGGTCAATGCACCTCTCGACGACAATCTTTTGTCAGGACGGGGTTGGACTTACGCGATGCATTCGGTGGTTGCCACTGTTTTTCGGGTCTTATGCTTTCCGCACGAGGGCCGAATTGTAACCATCGACCAATTTTTCTTCTCTCATCATGACCCTTCATCGGGGGCTTCCACGATCCCAATGATTGATAACCCACAGCTTGACACTGCCAACTTAGGTGCCAGTTTGCTTCTGTCTTTGATGGTAACTTTTGATTATCCGCTGCCTTCCAATGATGTAAGCTTTATTTCCACTGTTCCCGATCAGCTGAGGTGTAATGTCCCCCACCTTTTGATGAAGAGGGTTGGACAGACTCGGTAGTCTAGTCATCCCCACTAGACTATAGTCTCATGCACTATGGGGAAAAGTCAGCTAAAAACCATAAGCTAAACTCAACATTATAATATTAAGTTGACTTGGAAAAGAAAAGGTAACTCAATGAAAGAATAGAACATGAGAGGGTAAGCTAGGAGTTAACCCTAGGGGTTAACTAACTCAACAGAGAAACAGATTGAAGGTATAAAGGAAAGGAAGGGTGCACCTTACCTTTGGATTATTATTGCATTTTGCTTTTGGGCTCTAGAGCACAACAATTTTGAGGGTTTTGAGAATAAAAACCCTATAGGACAACTCGGTGGTGAAAGATCCCACCTCACTTGTTCCAAGCTTGGTCTCGAGGATACAATACTCCACCCACACCATTCTACAACAGCTACAGGTACCATCATCCATCCAAAGCAACAACAAGACGTAACCTTTAGGGTTTTTAGCAAGGGGGCGCACCATTGAATGAAGGAAGTTTCGATCCAAGAGTTTGAGAAGTCTTTTGGACTTTTGGACACTTGGGTTTTCTTTGCAGGGCCTTGATCATCATCTCTAGTGCATTTTGGGAAAGTTAGACTTGCCATTTGATTTTCTGAAGCATTGGCAAGAGTTGGAGAGAAGGACGACGCTATTGGAAAGTAGATCTACTCAGTTTGGAAGGGCAAAACTTCATATCTCAGCCAGAGACTTCACCAAGGGGTTCACCTTGCCCTGATTTATCTTTCCTGAGAGTTTCAGAGTTTTTGGAGGTATCCATCAACATGGTCTAATTATTGGGTCTCTGCAGTTTTCAGGCCGATGCAGCTTAGTTTGGGGTTTCAACATTTTGAGGAGTAGATCTTGGTATTTCAGCTTGAGACTTCAGGAGGGGGCTTTCCTTTCCCCGATGTACCATTCCACAGAGTTTTGTGGCATTTGAGGGCTTCTAGCAGCAGGGCCGAAATATTGGGTCTTCACAGCTATCTAGGAGGACGTAACTTCAGCCCGGGGGGTTTGGACTTGACCCTGGAGGGAAAGAAGTTAATCTTGTATTGTTCTTCAACTTGTTATCCAGCCTTTGGAGGCTTGTATCTTCATATCTTGAGCATTTTGTAGCAACTCATATTCCAGCTAGATGATCTATTTGATATTATTCCAGATCTGCAGTCTTATCGTATCAGGTTTCTCATATTATCTAAATAAAGGTAAGATCTATGATGTTTGATTCCATATCTGGGGTTTCTATCTATCTCTTGTATTTCTGTATGATGCAGATTCAAATCTATGTTCACATGCGTAATAGCTGAATACACAAACCCTAAAACACAACTCCAAGAGAAAACCTGCAAACGCACATCCAGACAACAGTTAACAGAGAGCAATTAGTGTTCCCAACGAAAAAATTGGCTTGGGAACATTATAGTGGTATCAGAGTGTTGATCCTCCCATCCATTGGGGGTTAGCACATGCAAAAGTTTAGTGGCATTTACATGGGCAGGAGAAGGAAACAAACAGGTGAGACAAAGGCCGAAATGGAAGGATCAGGTGAGGACAGTGAGCCACAGATTCTAGCATTGTTCGCTAGGGACTTACAACGTTCCATAGATGTGTCACAGGGCAACCTTGTGCATCACCTACAGGAAAACCAGGAGGCAGTACGTAGGGGATAGGTAGAGATGACAGAGACTTTGAGAAAGGTAAGTGAAAGCCAGGAGAGGATATCACAACTTCTGATGCAGATGAATCATGGGGGAAAAGGCCCAGAAATTTATGCCAACAGAGAGGCTAGTGGGTCTCATGGAGGGACTAGATATCAACAAGAGCATATTCCCTATTATCACACTGAGGGACAGAGCTATGGAGGAGGTGCACCACAGGGACAAACATACAATAGGACCACCCCTAGGCCCTATCTACCTTCATTCTTGGATAACCAGACACAACCAAACTACCAAGACGAGATTGAGGACAATTTCAAACAGTATGCCAGGGAATACAACTCACTCAGTGCAGGGGTCCAAAGGAAAATCACACTGGAGAAATATTGTGGGTTTAAATTCAGGGGTAAACCCAAGACATATCACAGGAATAACTATGAATTAGAGCACAGAGCTGGCAAGATGGAAATCCCATACTTTGATGGATCTTCCAAGGTGACTACACAAGCTTGGGTGCAGAAGCTTGATACTTACCTACAACTTAACCCTATGAGAGAGATGGATGCCATGAAGTTTTCCACCATGTACTTGGTAGGCAAAGCTCATGACTGGTGGTACCATGGATTAACTACACTTGGCCACAACCAGATCATGGCTTACACAAAGTTTACACAGAGGCTTATTGATAGATTTGACCAAGGGGATCCAGAGCTACATTTCAGGGAACTCACTCAACTCAGGTAGACAAGATCTCCAGAGCTATATATAGAGGAGTTTCAGAGGATAACAGTTATGGTGTAGGATGTATCTCAAGCAAGACTCATGATGCTCTTCATAGAGGGATTTATGGAACCCTCAAGAGGTTGGGTAAAGGCTTTCAAGCCTACCAACTTACAGGATGCTATATAGAGGACAAGAGATTTGGGCTCAGCAGCGAAAATTTAGATTCACCCCTAGACCGCCTCTAAACTTAGGAGGAAGAGACCAAAGACCTCCCATGAACCAAGGAGGGAGAGACCAAAGGGGGTTTGAAAAAGGCAGGGGTAGAATGGATGACAACACTAGAAGGGAACTGAGGAGGAAGAAATTGTGCTATACATGCAAAGAACCTTGGGATCCCACCCACAAATGTATGGGTAGAGGCAAGGCACACTACATTGAAGTAACTTCTGATAACGAGGAAGATGAAGGTTACGACCACCTTCAAAACATAGAGGCAGACACCACCGAAAACACAGAAGATGAAGATGCAAGTCACAACCTTGCAACAGATGAGAAGGTAACATTGGCATCCATCAGTGGGGTACCCAAATTCAACACCTTCAGGATGAGAGGGTTGCTACAGGGACAAAAAGTTTCAGTTCTCATTGATGGGGGTGCTTCACATAACTTCATAGATTCAACCCTACTACAGAGAAGGCACATACCCACTATTGAATTTGAAGGATTCAAGGTAGAGGTAGCAGGAGGGCGCACTATGCCCTGTGACAGGTATATTTCGGGAATGAAGCTTATGTTGGGCAGACATGATTTGGCACAAGACTTCTATGTGATGGATCTTCTAGACACTAATATCATCCTTGGGGTCCAGTGGCTTAGTATGTTGGGGCCAATCACTACCAACTACAAGACCATGGAGATGTCCTTCACTGAGGAAAGTGGGAAAAAGGTAGTTCTCAGGGGCATGTCAAGAAACACACCTAGGGTAGTTACAACAAAGCTCATGGAGGCCATTTTCAGAAGAGAAGACATTGCATATGCTGCTGAATGTAGAATATCAGTATGAGTGGATAAGAAAGGGGAAACTCATTAATCACCCGAGATTCAGAGGATCATTAACAAGCATAGCAAAGTTTTTGGACCCATTCCACCAGGAGCACCACCAGATAGGGGGTTTGAGCATATCATAGAGTTGGAAGAGGGAGCGAAACCTGTCATCACCACCCAAAGAAATACAAAGATGAAATATAGAAGGCGATCAAAGAACTACTGGACATGGGCCACATTAGACCGAGTTCCAGTCCTTTTGCATCTTCAATGGTACTAGTGAAAAAGAAGGATGGGACCATGCGCATGTGCATTGATTACATGGCATTGAACAAGAAGATGATTAAGAACAATGTAATGTCCCGTTTTTCCTAGGCAGTCGAGGTACCGTGATGGTTTATACAGTTTCCCGTAAACCATTAGACGGATGAGCTAGGGAAACGATACTGGTAAAGTCACTTTCGAATTATAAAGTGGAAACTTAGGAAAAGTGAGTTTATTATTATTAAACCCCTCTTTGAGGGTATTTCTCTCCAATTAATAATTAAATGAATATTTTAATGGAGAAAAGGACAAGTGAATGAATAAAAGGACGATTAAAGGGGAAAAGGACATTATGGACTATTCATTTTAAAAAATTGAGTTTGGGAGAAGAGCTCGGTGAGCAAACGAGGGTTTCAGCTGGAAACCCATTCGGCACCTTGGATTCGGTAGTGAAACTATCTGCCCTAGCCTTGGAATCTCGGATTCGGCAGTGAAACCATCTGTCTTAGCCGTGAGATTGGAGAAGCCATACCGGATTCTCATTTGCAGTTATTGATACTGGGATTCGAAAAGATTCATTGAAGGAGAATTTCATCTACAGACTTGGGGAAGAGATCACATCAGATTTCTTCAGTGCGCTTCATGTGGCTGAACGTTTTTGCTTGCATCGAGGATATTTTTTATTGGATACTTTATGGGGCCGAGATTATCATTGCCAAGGTCGATTTGCTGAGAGGGGACGAATTCTAATGACCGCTGGGCCCTGTATTTCCACATTGGGTTGACTACTCTATTGCTGAGGCCGAGTCTTCTTGTGGGGAAGTCGTGGCAGACTTTATGGACTTCACTTTTCAGCAAGGGGGTGATTTAGGACAGAGTGAAGGGCGATTGAGTGGGGGGGAGACGGAGTTTAATTGTTGCTGGGTTATATTCCTGATTGGAGGTCGACTGTTTCCATATTCTGAGGCTGAACCGTGATAAAAAGGAGGGATTAGCTGACTGCTGAACGCATTGTGTCAATTCTGGGTGCATTCCCTAACAACTGGGTGCTTCATCTATTCGCTGGAGTGGTATTCCATCAATTCTGAGTGCCATACCTTGCTGGGCGTGGTCTTCCATTCGTGTTCCCTGCTGTCAACATCCCTGGAGCTGTGCGTTCCTCATTTGCTGGTCGTATCCCTCAGTCACCAGGAGCTGCATGTCATCTTGGCTGCGTGGGGGCTGTTTGAGGCCGAGTGGGACATTGTTGGGCGAAATTTTGAGGAGTAGAACAGCCTATAGTCTTGTTGGGCGTTGGTAACATCTATTTCATTGAAGAGCAACCCTGCAAGCTAAATTAAGGATCAAATCCCAATCGCTGTCATCTACAGGAGGTTTATACAGTGACAGAACAGCCAGAATCCGCTGCCAGGTTTCTTAATTGTATTTGTTTACTTTATTGTTCACAAATTTTGCCCCTTGTAATTGCTAAGTGTGCAAATTTATGGTTATAAGTGATGTCTATACTCATGAATAAAGAATAGCCATTGTGTAGTAAATTCGCTCATCTAAATATGAATGTCTTCCATTATTATTTTATGGGTTTGGCACAACGTTGAAACACTATACTTGACACTTCATTGGGGGAGGTATAAGGTGTGAGAAAACCAAACAATCAACAAACCAAACAGAGAAACAGTACGCTGTACCCTTAAATTTCATCTACAACAGTTAATCCAGAAGCATGCAAGGTGTTTGACGAAAGTCCAACACCGGAACTTGAAGGATTTTCCTACATTTACAACCTAGAATATTTCAGTGGTATTAGAGCATGATCTTGGCCAACTGTGGGCAACATTGATGACTGAGGAAGGGCTATCGAACATCACTTATAGGCGCAGGAGGTATAGAAGCATAGAGGTCAGAGAAGAAGACATGGAGGGAATTCCAGGAAATAATGCAAATCTACCAGAGGACAGAGAGGATGGTTTGTTCAGAGGGCTTATGAAAGCCTTACAGGATATAGCAGAGGGTCAAAGAGAGACCCGAGAGTTCATGGGCAAAATCACAGGTTATGCTCTAGGGAGCAAGCACGGTGAAGAAAGGGGGGAGAGCAGCAAGAGAGGGCAGATGGAAGAAGGGGGAAATGCACACAGACCTCATGTTGAGGTGATCACTTCCAGGACCGACCCTCAGAACCGCCCTCATGACTACAACGAGATTCCTAGATCTACCATGCCTAAGTTCTTAGGACCACAAGAGACAAGTACAGGAGGGCAGGTAGAGCAGGATGAGCCATTAGCAGCATATTTTCAGGAGTATAAGGCCATGGATCCGGATTTGAGAGAAGCTATGACTTGCCGTGTTTTGTAGCTTCAAGGGGAGAAACAGGCCGAGGTTCTTCAACAGGGGTCCCACGCAGAGCTATGAGTTACATCGCACAGTGGGCAAGCTCACTCTACCATACTTCGATGGGAGTTACATTGCACGAGCTTGGGTGCAGAAGCTCGACACTTACTTCCAGCTGAACCCCATGGCAGAGACCGATGCCATTAAGTTAGCGACATTGCACTTGGAGGGTGAGGCACAGGACTGGTGGTACCACGGGATGACCACTCTGGGTCATGCCCATGTTGTCACCTATGCTGAGTTCACAGGTAGACTGGTGCACCGATTTGACAGATGAGATCCTGAGATGTCTTTTAGAGACTTAGCACAGTTGAAACAGACTGGGTCGACAGATGCATATATATCAGATTTCCAGAGGATATCAGTGATGGTCACCGATATCTCAGAGGCCCGTTTGGTGATGCTGTTCACAGAGGGGCTAATCAAGCCACTCCGAGGATGGGTGAAGGCTTACAAGCCTACTTCACTACAGGATGCAGTTAGCAGGGCTAGAGACTTACAGGAGTCCGTACCTAAGCCCAAGTTCACCACGAGACCGAGCTTCCCCACGAAGTACGATGACAGGACACCACCACAGAGGGATGGCACAGGACAACAGCAGAGAGACTGGGCAGGGCAGCCACAGAGGGATTGGACAGGCAAGAACAGGATGGATGATGCTACCAGGCAGGATCTCAGGAGGAGGAAGTTGTGTTTCAGTTGCCAGGAACCATGGGTACCAGGTCACAGGTGTGCAGGCAAGGCCAAGGCACACTACATAGAGGTGTTTTCTGATAGTGGGGATGACGAGGAAGAAGAGGAACAGGGGCAGAAGGAGGAGTCGCCGACAGCAGAGGCAGAGCAGGCATCGATGGAAACACGAGGGGTTATAGCATCACTCTCCGACATACCCAGATTTCACACCTTCAGGATGAGGGGAGGAGTGCAGGGACATCGAGTGACAGTTTTGGTTGATGGTGGGGCATCCCACAACTTTATAGACTCTTCGTTAGTGGAACGGAAGAGCATTGCCGCTGAGTCTTTTGGGGGTTTCTCAGTGGTCATATCGGGGGAGAACACACTAGACTGCACCAGGTACGTTCCACAGATGACATTGAACCTGGGAAACTACATGCTCACCGATGACTTCTACGTGGTAAAGATACCTGACACCAATGTGGTGCTAGGAGTTCAGTGGCTATGCTCCCTAGGGAGGTACTCCACTAACTATCAGACTATGGAGATGGAGTTCCAGGATCAGGACGGCAAGAGAGTGGTTCTGCGGGGCATGAATACGTATCCTCATAAGGTTGTAACCGTGAAGAAGATGGAGGCAGTGATGAGACAGGATGACATTGCACGGGTTGCGGAGTTTCATATTTCAGTACAGAGGACCAAGGGTGGGGAGCCCAATTGTCCGAGAGAGATACAGGACTTGTTTCAGGGGCATGATGTCTTTGGTAATGTACCTTCGGGTAGGCCTCCAGACCGGGGATTCGAGCACATCAGTGAGTTAGAGGAGGGTACTCGAGCAGTGGTTACCACTTCATATAGGCACCCCAGGGCCTATAGAGACGAGTTAGAGAAGCATCTCCAGGAGTGCGGAGTTTGCCAGTGGGATGAGGTGGAGCACACGTAGTGAGCCGGATCATTACAGCCTTCACCCATTCATGATCAGGAGTGGGAAAGCATCTCCATGGCTCCCATCATTAGGTTACTGAAGATGCAAGGGAAGGATTGCATCTATGTCCAGGTGGACCGACTCACCAAGTTTGCTCACTTCTCCACCATTCCTTTAGACTACCCAGCAGCGCAGGTGATCGAGTTATCTTTTAGGGAGATGTTCCGTTTACATGGGTGGCCTAAATCCATCGTCAGTAGTAGGGACGGCAGATTCATGGGAAGTTTCTGGCAGGTGTTTTCTAGGTTGGTATGTACCAAGCTGACCTCGAGTACTAGTTTCCACCCACCGATCGGCGGACAGATTGAGTTTGGGAACACTTGGGTGGAAGGGTATTTGCGGGACTTCATTGCAGGACAACAGAGTGCTTCGGTGATATGGTTACATCTCGGGGAGTACTGTTATCCCACCACCTTTCACGTCTGTCGGTATGACCCC
>JASDQU011400611.1:3472-19971 GCA_032191745.1 Picea mariana | reverse complement strand
TTTGGTATAGAACGTTGTGGCCTTGTCACCTAGCAATTGGCATTGATGTGTAGAACATTTTCATTGGTTTAGTTTGCAAAACGTCCACTTCCTTGCCTTTCAAACTAACCTAAAACTAGGGCTGGCGTCACCTTTGTAGCATAGTGACGCAGCAACAATATTTATGTATGAGCACGTTTATTGCGTTGTGATAATATAAAGGTTGATTTTATACATTGAATGCAAGCATCATTTTGTATTTATTGAAGAAGTATTATAAGCCATTGTCTTTGTTATGCAATCATTGACTTCGTCAATAATTACATGTTATTGTTGCTCATATATATATATTGAAGATAGTCATTAGATATTGAAGTACTAACCACTGCTTGCACGTTTTAGTTTTATTTGTCTTGTCTCGTAAACAGGTGCCCTCTCAGTGGAACACCTTCAAACTTTGACTATCACTCTTGGCAGTAATCTGTGAAAGGAAACCTCATCTTGATCCTTTAGATCCTAAGACCTTTCAAAACCCCAGATTACTTGGGACGTCTCCCTTGGGATTAGCCACCCTAAATAGAAAGAGCTCCCCATCGAGGTGACAGTGGGTGGGGAAAGCTCATGTTACGCCAGTTTGAGTCTTACTTTCACGCTACTAAACCTATCCTACAAACTGTGCGATAACAGGGACTCCAGAGCCAGGGGCAATTATGAGGACACTTCCATTTGTGTTCCAGGATTGGCTAACCTTCATGTCGAGGTTGACCCAGTAGTACACCCAGGATCCATGTTGCTACAGGAGTATACAGGAGATTACATGAGTATGCAGGAGCATACAATGGCGAGTGATAGTTCACAGAGACATGCCAAAATGTACAATGGGATTCAGGTGGATGCATTGGATTGCAGGGAGGAGACACACTTAGTAGAGCATGGATATTCCCCTCCCTTGCAACAGTGGATGGATCTAGGATATCAGCTTCATAGTATCAGCAATTGCATGAGCGATGATGGATAGAGAGTGGTTGACCAACAGTTTGAGCAGTTACCCCAGGTTGTACCTGTTCATTGGGGTTCAGTGATGACTACAGGCGAGTATTAATCATGGGTATCAGTGGACGAGCTTTTGGTTGAATCCTTGGGATTGACCAAAGCATCTGATACTTTCCAATCCTACAGTCGGTTACAAATGTTTTTTTAGCCTTTCCCGACAATTTCGTCATCGACATCAGCATCAAGGGAGATAGACAGTGGTAGAGGACATGGAGAGTTGGTAGGCAGAGACCCCCTTAAAGGAGAGTCCATATGGCACACAACAGCATAGGGGTGGATCACCAGAGGCAGACAATTGAGACCTTGTGCATGATGATGAGTATATTACACCCTGGGATAGCAGACATCTCAGAGAGTGACGCAGATCCAGATTCTCATGGGGATGAGCATGGAGGGCTTTCGACAATTATCACTATGACACGGGAGTAGTTAGTGAGGATTGGAAGTGATGAACTTCCAAGTTTTCCATGGGATCCAAGATTCCATTTGGTTAGTAGGTTGTTTCACCTTATGATGGCCTAGGTTGCACCAAAGAGCCACATACTCCACCCTAGGTTGGTTTTGAGAGGGCTTGCAGGGGATTTTCCTATGGAGCGAGACAATTTCTCCTTTTTGATACTCATGATCCAGTATGGAGATGTTTGGGCAGATATTACTTCCACAGAGGTACTTTTACCGATGCAACTTCTAGAAAACATGACCAGTTTCCACAGGTATTCGAGCTTGAGGACCCAGGAGTGGGGGATCCAGTATGTATACGATGAGAAAACAATCTTGATCAGAGTAGTGCAACGCCAATGTGGTGATCTATGGAAGAGACTAGCATGGGACCCGAGAATTTCAAGGTTGAGCATTTCATTGACTGATGGAGGTGAGTGGAATCTTGTAGGAGAAAGTTATTTTTACTTTCCATTGAGCTTCAGTATTGGTGAGAGCACGTCACTTGAGGGTGATTCATTCAGGTCTTGCAGTACCACACTAGGGCAGCAACATGTGCATTTGGTGGAGACCGTGTTGGTCTTGGTATGGACTTGGAGGATGGGCTCATTATGGGTTGAGCCCATGTGTCATTTGCAAGAGAGTCATGGTGTTGATATGCTTCAATATTATGCTTCACAAGGTATTGCGGTTCACGTCCTAATGTGGAAACTAGGGGATAGAGTGCATGATAGTTCAACTTTGGATGGATCCTACTATTTGTCTCACAGGTGGACATGGGACCCCTGTATTATATATGGATTGATTCAGTTATTGCTTGAGGACAATCAATATTCTAGCAGGGAGGAATGTAATGTCCCCACTTTTGGACATCATTATATTACAAAGTGTTATGCTGACCAGAGTAGCGAGATGGGGGTGATAGCGAGTACAGGAGCTATTAAGGGGTTCTATTGGGGACAACTTGCATCGCTAATCTTATTTCATCATCATGATCCATTCTGCACAACTTGGCTTTGGTTCAATTGCATTCTGACGATTTCCGTAATTTTGAGTTATTATGGGCTATATATTAAGTAAATTCACTAAGGTCATATTGGGCATAATACTTGGAGGAACCTCTTAGTGTAATAGCTCATCGAAATCGGGAGGAATAGCACTACACGATATGATGATGAGAAGTGACTTTCAGTGACCAGAGAAGCCATAAGGAGGAATAAATCACTTTTTAGAGGTAAAATGGTTAATTAATTAATTAACTTGATTTAATTTATTAATAATAAAATAGAGTAAAAGTCACTTGGAGGGACAAGGTAAACAGGGAGGATAAAAGAGATATAGGGGCCTCTATTATCTCATTATGTTGATTATCATTTGATATCTGGCTTCTTGCTAGTGAGCCCATGCACTTGGGGGTTTTGACTTAACAAACCCTAGAGATCAACTCGGTGGTGAAAGATCCCACCTAGTTTCCTAAGAACACAATGGAAACTAGGGTCTAGGAGAAACCCTACATGAGGAAAAGAAGCACTTGATCTACCAGTCAAGGCTAGAGTTTTGTGTCATTTTAAAACCCTAGTACTATTTGGAATGCTTGATGCAGAGAAGATAAGGGGAGACTATCTTATACACTTGTGTGATGCAAGTGAATGTGCGAAGGATGACATGTTGGTGTGCATGCTAGTTTGTTGGGGATATTTGGTGAAGTGACCAACTTTGGTTGGAAGTGATGTCTAGATAAGAGGAGTTGGTGGCTGGAGTTTTTTTATGGTTTCCTGCTAGGGTTTGGAGACCTTGACTTGCACCAACTTTTACCAAGTTGTGTTATGTGATTGTATTTCATGTTATAAATATATAAGAAAGTGTTCTTATAGTGCAAATTTGAATTTGAACTTCATTTATCTTCATGATTAAGTAGTTGCTTTAGTTGGCTATGCATATTGATTTGGCTATTGTCGAGTCTTTTATATTCTTGAGCAATGTGACCTAAGGAATGAAAACATTGTTGTGTTGAAGTACACTTGTTCAATGTTTATTTGCTCGGGATTCCTTGTGAATTGGCTTGCAAAGATATGAAATATATAGTGTCATAATTTGTATTTCAGATTCAACACTAAGATTGAAAACTCAATTGAAGTAGACCTGGGTAACCTCAAGGTTGAGGTGAAATTTCTGAATTTGCAGTAATTTCTCTATGTCAAGAATTTATACAGAATATAACAAGAGAAATGTAAAGGCTCGTGATCTAAAAGCTTCACAATGAGGTAACTCAAATCTTATTTTTAAGTACAACAACATATAAATGAAGACAAAGTCGTTTTTGCAAAGGTGATAATGTGTGAGGAAGGTTTTCTTTGGTGGGCGAACTTATGTAAGCATAAACAAAATCTAGACACTAATTTGACCATAACATGGAATGAGTTTAAGATTGTTTTGAAAGATAAGTTCTATCCCATTAACTACTAGAAGAAGCAACAATGGTAATAGTAAATGCATGCAATAAACATTGAATCAATTGATAGACGCCTAAAGTAAATAATTCAACCATCACATAATTTAGCTCGGAGGGATTGATGAAAATTGGGAATTAGCCATCGAGTTCATTAGAGCATTGATCTCCTCAATTGAAAAGGAGCTTGATATGTTTGAGAAATGCACTTTGGATGATACTTTTTGGAAGGTGTAGTTTTTACTATTTAGAGGTGAAAGCTAAACATCATTGCTAGCACTAATTCCACTCAAGGGAAGAACATTGTTGCTATGGACGGTTCACTAAAGAAAACATTAAGTGGGACTACCTTTCATAAACTTAATATAGATTGTTTAAGGAGGGATAATGTAATGTCCCCACTTTTGGACATCATTATATTACAGTGTTATGATGACCAGAGTAACCAGATGGGGGTGATAG
The DNA here is from genome assembly GCA_032191745.1 of Picea mariana. Classification (NCBI taxonomy): domain Eukaryota; kingdom Viridiplantae; phylum Streptophyta; class Pinopsida; order Pinales; family Pinaceae; genus Picea; species Picea mariana. Next base: position 15,590 of record JASDQU011400611.1, on the reverse strand, counting down.
TGAGTACAGAGGCTATTGAGGGGTTCTATTGGGGCCAAATTGCATCGCTCATCTTATTTCATCATCGTGATCCATTCCACACAGCTTGGCTTTGGTTCCATTGCATTCTGATGATTTCCGTAATTTTGAGTTATTATGGGCTATATGTTATTTAAATTCACTAAGAAGGTCATATTGGGAATAATACTTGGAGGAACCTCTTAGTGTAATAGCTCATTGGAATCAGAAGGAATGGCACTACATGATATGATGATGAGAAGTGACTTTCAGTGGCCAAAGAAGCCATAAGGAGGAATAAATCACTTTTTAGAGGTAAAATTGTTAATTAATTAATTATTAATAAAATAAAGTAAAAGTCTCTTGGAGGGACAAGGTGAACAGGGAGGATAAAAGAGAGATAGGGGTCTTTATTCTCTCATTATGTTGATTATCATTTGATATTTGGCTTCTTGCTAGTGAGCCCATGCACTTGGTGGTTTTGACTTAACAAACCCTAGAGATCAACTCGATGGTGAATGATCCCACCTATCTTGATCACGAAGATGAAAGATTCCTCCCTCACCATTCTACATCAGATCTACTCAGTTACAGGAGGTTTTTACATCAGTTACAGGTTCGAGAGAGCTTGGGCGCAACTTTAGTGGATTTCCAGCAGGAGGGTGCACCACCTTGAGGAGATTGGCTTGATCTAGTCAGAGGAGAAGGATTCTGAGGAAAAGGACTTCAGGGTATTCTTTGTAGGTCCTAGGGCACCTTTCCTAGCCCTTTCTGGAGGAGGTTTCTCTATCAGATTATTTCTTGGAGCTTGGCACAAGTTGGAGAGAAGGAGGGCGCACTGTAGATTGAGGATTCAATCATTTGGTGGGTCAGATCTTCATCATTCAGCCCGAGACTTTACCAAGGGGTTTCTAGTGGTCCAATCTACGGTTTGGTATCTTTCTTAGGGGGTTTGGAGGCCATCTTCATAGAGGCCGAATTCTTAGTCTTCTACAGCGAGGAGGGCGCATTGCAGATAGGGGATTCAGTCATCTGGGGGGTCATATCTCCATCATTAAGCTTGAGAATCTACCAGGGGGTTTCGAGTGGTTTGATCTACAATTTGACATCTCTCCTAGAGGGTTTTGAGGCCATCTTCATAGAGGCAGAATTCTTGGTCTTCTACAGCCAGGAGGGGTGCATTATGCAGAGAGATGACATCACATGACAGCTAGGAATTGAGTTGGATCATATGGGTTTTTGGTCTACAAGTTAGGGCAGCTTTTGGAAGCCTGGATCTTCATCTACCTTGTATCTCAGAGGTTTTATCATTCATATACTTTATTCTCATATATGTATTCCAGATCTGCACCATTTTGTATGAGGTCAGAGATCTATTAGTAATAAATCAGATCTGAGGTATTTATGGTCATTACTTATGTTGTTGATCTTGTATCTTGTTGAGTATACTCCATTGTTGCATTGCTATCATTTACTTGCTGCAAACACACAAAGAACATTCATTATAACCCTTAGCGCAACTCATGAGACTTAAGTTTGCAAAGTGTTTGACAAAATGCCACAACCATAAAACATTTAAAAATCACATGAAAGACGCAATATTCCTGGCATCTTGGCTTGGTAACTTTATAAAAGACATTAGAAAGTTCATTTTTGTATTGAATACATGTATAACAGACATTCAAAATAAGGTTATTAGAGCCTTCATTTAGATAATGACCAAACCTCTGTATAGACGAAGTAAGGAGATATGGTTCATCACAACCTAACTATACTTAGGTGTTTCGTTAGTGTAATCCATAAATTCTAGTTAGATGAAATGTTGATAACTAATCTCTATCAAAATTTAGATTAGAAAAGAGCTCACCATTGCTTCTTTTGATACATAGTAATCAAGAAACATAAATTTGGGCCACAAGCATGCATCCTAAACCTTGTTGTCTTGATTGGTTTAGCAAGAATAAAGAATAAAGAAATGAAAAGTGAAATTTGCCATCTTTGAAGATTATATCCCCAATGAAAAGTGAAATTTGCCATCTTTGAAGATTATATCCCCAAATTATAATTGTATGCGATACCTCTAAATGTGTGTTGTATAATTTTTGGAAATCTATAATTACAAGATCGTGACGCAATCTAAAAAGATGCACGAACCAATACAATTTTGGCAAGGATAAGAAAACTTGTTCAATAACAACATCAAAGATACATCACCCTTAGTTTTAGTTCCAATTATTGAATCTCATTACTCTTTATTCGACTATAAAAAGTAGCATTTTCCCATTGGTAACAAAACTATGACGACCAAACTTGCTCCTATACAATGATGCAAGGCTTCCATGCAACATGAGAAGTACAAGAAAACGTAGTTGTAGGTAGTTCAATGATGCATGGCTTCCATGCAACATGAGAAGTCGCACAAGAAAACGTAGTTGTAGGTAGTTCAATGATGCATGGCTTCCATGCAACATGCGAAGTCGCACAAGAAAACGTAGTTGTAGGTAGTTCTAGGATAATTTATTATAACACTACGCATAATTGTTTAAAGAACCTCGAGGTATGCTTAACTAATCGTACAATTGAACATAGCATAGACCAACCATGCGTTATTTTCCCTAATGAGGCATTATGTGGACAGTGGAACTTTAATATTATAGAATGAAGGAATAAAGGGGCATACTCAAGGGTTATTTTATAAAGAGTATATTCAGCTAAATATAGATGACACATAGAGAATGTTGGTGGATGATAAAGTTTTTAATATAATTATCATAAGAATGATTATCAATTCTTATCATTGTTGTGGACAATTTTGGTCAACTTTACTAAAGCATTTTAGTCAAATTAATTAAAAGTTTGCTTATTAGTAAAATGGTGAAAGGTGCATGCAACAAAACTATTAAAATGTATTAAGAATTGTTTGCATGGATGTCATTGATTATTACTAATGCCCTTATAGAATTCACCAGAATTATAAACTAAGTGTTATGATCGTATCTTAACTCATTTCTAATAGTGGATTTTGATAATATTCTTGTGTTAAGCAAGCCGTCGGAAAAGCACTTGCACCATCTTGACCAAGTATTTGAAACATGTTAAAGTATTTTTTTATAGATTCAACTAGAACCAAGATGGACTAAACATTAATCCAAAAAATTATTTTTCCAAATTCAATTGCTCACCACCAAATAACATCCATGACTTTCAAAGTTTCATGGTAATGACAAACTACTTGCATAGATCATTACACACATTTCCCATATTTTGCAGCTAATCAATGTGTTGAACCTCAACCTTGTCCAATTCAATGTGGGAGATATGTATGAATGAGTGTTTCATGAGATCAAGCATAATGTAGTGATTGTTTTCCACATTACCACTTTTAAAATTGAAGTAGGTGCTTCTAGACATGGCATGGGTGTAGTTTTATTGCAACACCAAAGTCCTATCACATACCACTTCAAGCCCTTGTCAAGAGCAATTTTAAACTAATCAATCTATGAGTGTGAGATGCACATGCTACTGTAAGTTGTTCAACAATGGTGAAATTATATACTCAAAAAAATAAGTATCCCACACAACAACCACTAACATATCTAATTCCTCTAGATACAATTAAGATGGTGAATGTAGAATTAATCCAATTCAAGTAAGTAAATCAAAGGATAACTTAACCAAATTGAAATGATCAAGTTATTTGTGTGAAAGAATAAACAAACATGAAGCAAATTTATGAAAATAAACTTACAAGAGAAGATTAAATATAACTTATTCTATACATAGTATACATAACCATCTATTTTAGTTAAAAGATCAAGATTCACTTCTTGAAAGTGGTTCAAACCTATAAATGTTGATTATATTCACTTAGTGAACTAAGTACAATTATTGACACACAAAAGTGGTTGAGATTATATAACAACCCTAGATGTGGTTTGGATTCATGGTGCACATGCAAGCCTCTAACTTTGGCCCCACTAGCTGCTAAGGTCCGAGTGAATAGGTCATTGGCCCCACTGGCTGCTAAGGTCCGAGTGAATAGGTCATTGCAATGGATGCATGTTGTCCATTGATGTGTGTGTGTATTCTATAACTTGGCATTCATGGTGTTATCTATGTCAAATATTGTTGAGATTTTAGGACACTTCTTGGAACCTCATGAGGCCATCATCCCTTGGATCTAGTGATGGGCATTGAGTACCTTGATGTTGAGGTACAAAGGAACTATCTTGGTTGAAATATTTGGCCCACAAGATGGGCGCTTTCTAGCATGCACAAATACTCATGCCTACACTCAGATCAACAACATATGAAGTTGATTATATATACCTACAACAATTCAACATGACTATCAAGTATCAAAAGTGAACTACTAGTATGATTGCAAATTTCTTATGAAGATTGTCAATAGTTTAATTGACAATGATTGCACCATTCCAATAGTTTGGATTTAATAACATTAAGCAAGGATATTCACACTATCCAAACTTTGCACGAAATTACTTGGTAAGGTAAATTGTATGACAACAGAAGTGGAGGAGCTCCATGACTACTTATTGAAGGACATACTTTTGTATAGATTTAATACATTATGAATTCCCTACATATATCACTATAATGAATTGTTCCATGGAGAACACCATTTGAAGCTCATTGGACACCTTGAACCCTAGAAGATAATTGTCATCTTCAATGTAACAAATAGCTCAATTGCTTTATAATAAGTTTGGGGGCATTTTGGTTTACCATCATACATCATCTTCTAACTTAACAACAAATTTCTATGTTAGTTTTGATAGGTTTTGTGAGGATTGATGAACAACAATTGAAAGAGATAATACCTTCTATACATAACATAGACAAATAAACAAATAAAATAGTAAAACATATAATTATTCAATTGTTGTAAATTTTCAATCATTGACATTAGAAAACTTGAACTACCTATATGGTTTATGCACAACATAATATAATGACAGAATGCACAACACATAAACTAATATTATTATATTGGAAATTTAAAAAATGACATTCGAAATGTTATCAACTTATATACATAACATAGTATAATAACACAATGAACACATAAACCAGTAATTAAATTAATGTTTAAAAAATCCCTTGGAATTTTGCCCAAAAATTCACCCAATAGCTATTTTGGATCCCATTCATTCTCTAGGCAATGACAATCCAATAGCTATTTTGGATCCCATTCTCTAGGCAATGACAATGAAGAGGTTATTTCACATAGTCAAGCTATTAAGTTCATAAATCACATTAAAAAAATACATAGTGTTGTAAAGAAAAATTAACCTAAAACCAAACATGATCCACATCATACATAAACATTTATTAAGCAAGAAAAAGCATATCTTCATTAAAAAAAATACTAAGGCTTAACATGATCCACGTCACACCATTCCTATAAAAAAAAATTAAGGTAAAGCGTCTAAGCATATCCTCATAAAAACAAATAAAAAAAGGAAAAGGGTAGGATTGGAGAGAACACATTCAAGTCCGACTCGCCATAATGTATGAGAGAATGCCTCTTGTCTGCAACATGGATCACCTTACGCTTGTTGACATGGATAACCTCAAGCTCTACGCTCCACCAATGTTGTTGACATGGATCACCTCAAGCTCTACGCTCCACCAATGTCAGGATGGAAATGAACCAAAAAAAAAAAAAAAATTGTGTCGTGACTTATCGATTAATTATAGGAATAGATAATTGTAGAATGTGAGGAGGGCAATTGGACATGCACTTATCTTGCAACTTCCTATAGAAGACTCTTAAGTAATATCCAACCACATTTAATGCCTTAGCCGTAACCACGAGACAACCAATCTTGCTGAATTAGTCACACTTGCTCTCACCATGCACACTAAGATTTGTTTCTCTTGCTGATTTGTTTCGCAATAGCCAACCTTATAAGAGGGTAGTAGTTATTAATCCAAAACTAAGAATTGTTTCTCTTCCTGATTTGTTTCGCAATAGCCAACCTTATAAGAGGGTAGTAGTTATTAATCCAAAATTAAATAAATAGTGGGTTTAAGGTAAAGAAATTCGATTCTCGATTGAAAAGCTGGACAATGGTTTATACTCAGTACATTTATAGATTTTAAAGTCACAACAATATTTATCAATCAATAAAAAACAATAACTTCCTACGTGCAATTTTTGATGTTGGAAACCATTGAGTCTGGAACACTTAAACCACTATATTTTTGGACGCCCAACCCTACCATGTGTATGTGTATACCCCTTGGGAAAAAAGGAAAATGAATACACAGGAGCCCCGCACCTCCTCTCGCATTGCAGAAACAGCCCTAATCCGCTTTAAAGTCCCCGTATAGGTTTATATTGATTTTGTGAGAAGAAACACATCTTCCGGAGAATGTGAAGAGTTTCAGAGAAAGCGTATTACTCGAAACAGTTAAACTTGGTAGTCAACGTTACAATGGTGGACTAGCAAATGTATATTTCGAATATGGAAGGATCAATCAAAAACCCTAGACTTCCGAACTACAAAATAACGGCTGGATAATGGCTGGACCATTCAGCAGTCAAGAAGCAGACCTCTATGCAAATACCGTTTACAAATCAACCAACCTAAGTTTGAAAAGATAAACACAGCAATCAAACATTTCTACAACAAAGCAGTTGAACATACACTGCAACTACAGATTAACCATATATACCTGGAACTGGCGAACTCGTAGAGCTTCCCACTGGGGGAGAAAACAATAAGTCCCACTTCGGCATCACAGAGCACCGAGAGCTCGTAAGCTTTCTTCAGCAAACCGTTCCGGCGCTTAGAGAGCGTAACCTGCCTGCTGGTCGCGTTCTCGATTCTCTTCAACTGGGTCTTTCCCCTCACCATTCTCCTCCTCTCCTCTCCCTTTTGCCCTCAAAACAATCAATCTGAGACTCTCCGGTCGATCAGAACAGGGGAATCAAATCAATCACTGGGAAAACGTCCGGCGCTAAAATGGAAACCCAATAATGGCGGCTAACGATAACCTAACCAGATTGTGAAGCGGAAGTTGAGAATCCGTAATATATTATTTCCCCGATCTCTTATCAGAAGATGAATACTATAAATAGAATAACCGACCAAGCATCAATCTACCCTTGTCTGGCCCGGTGCCTGATGCCGATTGAGTCTATTTCTCGTACAGTTTCTCAGCTATTCTTCACATGCCATAACTTTATACGAGTCTATTTGTCATATCGGTCCTGCAGTAAAAGATAAGAAATTTGGATAATCATACAGTAAAGAATAACAAGGAAAGCAGCCATTTCCTAATTTGTACCTAAATCTAATTAATATCCGGCGTGATTTCCACATGAGTACGGATTGCTTAAACTGGCAAAAAGTGACGGGACCATTCAATCAATAGAGTTATGTACCGAACGGTCAAAACAGCATGGTTCCCACTTGTCTGTCCACTTCAAGGGTGTGAGCATAAAGTCGGGTGATATTGTCCACCGATTAAAAGGGAATTAACTAATGTGTACCAAAGTCTAATTAAAAGGGAGTTAACCAAGAGTACCCGACATAGAGTACCAAGGGCTTCAAAAATGCCATCAGTTATTTTTTCTGATAATTCATCAATCAAAATTAAATTTTAAGTTAAACTGTATATTTATTTAACTCGAGTTCATAATTAAAAGTTAAAATAACAGTAATTTAATAAGAATAAACTATATATACACTTTAAATAAAATATTTCTCTTTCAATTATATAAAATGTTAAAATTTTTAAAATTTTTCATTAATATAGAATTGATATAGATTAAATTGAAATTTCAATAAAAAATAATAATAAACATACTTTGCAATTTCAAAGATAACATTTTGATAAGTTGTATATATATTAACCAATGTAGATCCATCTTAAGTTCATCATACTCATGTAGAAAGCACATATATGTGGCAAAACYCTTTAAGGGAAACATCTACGAAGCAATGATAATMGGTGATCTTATTGTTCAATGGAGAATTACATTAGCCAAACTCCGCTTACAACCATCTCTCACACTAATCCCACTTTGTCTCTACTAGATTACAYAAATAATAGCATTTCTCCAACAATTACAATTACAATTAATGTGCACCTAACCAATTCTATTTTTAGATKATTTGTTTCAACTAAAAGCAGAATAATGGGAGCTGGGAAATCCTCCCATATCCTATCCGTGAAAAATTTGTTGGCACCGTTTCAACAATCTCCACCTTGAGAACAATTTACTTGATATATCATGCCCAAATCCACCTTGACAACAATTTACCTAATATATCATGCCCAAATTTATTCATCACCTTTCCTGCAAGCCAAGAGAAGCCAAACACCATCGCAACTTCTATAACAATACTGGTTTCATGAACATGTCTGTGCAATTCTCTTGAGTATGAACCTTTTCCACAGCCACTCCACCTTCATCAATAACTTGTCTTACAAAATTGTATTTAATAGGAATATGCTTTGTTAATTGTCTTACTGTGATAAACTGGATTTTTAGCCAAATGAATAACACCTTGACTATCACATAATAGATTCACCTTATTTTGCATCCTTCCAAACTCACCCAACAAACCTTTTAACCAAATTGCCTCCTTGCAAGCATGTGAAGCAACTATATATTCTACCTCCGTAGTGGTTAAAACAACAATGTTTTGAAGCTTTGACATCTAACTGCAAGAGTAAAGGCATATCCTAAAGTGGATCTTCTTTTGTCCAAGTCACTTGAGATTCTCCGCATACTTCTATTGTGATAACCACAACTTACCATTTTTTATGTCTCTGTGTATCTCCATGCCCAAGATTTGTTTTGTTGCTCCTAGATCCTTCATATCAAAAGTCATATCCAACTGAGCCTTTAACCTATTGATTTCAACCATGTTTTTGCTTGTACAAGCATATCGTCAACATATAACACCAAAATAATGAAGATGCCATTTTCCAACATTTTAAAGTAAACACAATGGTCATCCACACTTCTTGTTAAATTGTGGTTCACCATGAAAGAATCAAACTTCTTGTACCATTTCGTGGGAGACTTCTTTAGGCCATACAATGACTTCTTGAGTTTACAAATAAACATTCTATTGCGAACCTGAACAAACCCTTATGGTTGTTCCATATATATATATATATATATATATATTTCCTCATCCAAATCTCTATGTAAAAATGTTGTTTTAACATGTAGTTTCTCTAACTCAAGATCAAGTAAAGCAACTAGTGCTAACATAATACGAATTGAAACAAGCTTAACAACTGGTGAAAAAAATTCATGGAAATCAATACCTTCCTTTTGAGAATACCCTTTTGCCATCAATCTTGCTTTATAGCTCTCAACTTTATCATCAACACACTTTTTCAGTTTGTAGACCCACTTGCAATCTACAACCTTCCTACCCTTCGAGAGTTCTACCAGGTCCCGTGTTCTATTCCTCTCTAAGGCATCCATTTCTTCTTTCATTGCTACTTTCCATTTTGAAATATCAGATACCTCTATTGCTTCTTGATAACAACTAGGTTCTCCATCATTATAAATCAAAGCCACCGATGTAGCATAATCATCATACCTCATAGGAAAATTTATGAATCATGTAGATATCCGTAGAGATTGTTGTGGTATTTCCTCAATTTCGTGGAATTTTTTTGTATCATCATCTTCTTCTGCAGGAGACTCTTCATGAACATATTCAAGCTCCTTCTCTCTTGTAGATGATCGAGTCTCCAACTAAATTTGTTGAGTTTGTGGTACTTTTGTGTGTTTCACTTCAACATCTGATTTTATGAGTGACAATTCATCAAATATGATATCTCTATTAATGGTGATTTTGTGGGAAGTAGGATCCCACAATCTATATCCCTTAACTCCATCACCATACCCAACAAAGACAAGCCTTTTTTATTTGAGATCTAACTTAGAACGTTGATCCTTAGGAATAAGAGCATAGGCCTCACAACCAAAAATTTTAAGATTTGAATAATCACAAGGGTGACCTATCCATAACTCTTTTGGAATCTTAAAATCTATTGCAACTAATGGTGATCGATTTACCAGATAACATAGTATAAAAACTTCTTATGCCCACAATTCTTGTTGCAACTTGGCATTGTTGAGCATGCTCCTTGCGCTCTCTAGAAGAGTCATATTCATGTTTTCAACAACACTATTTTGCTGAGGAGTATAAGAAATGGTTTTATGCCTTTCGATTTCATATTCATTGCAATAATTTTCAAATTCCTTAAATGTAAACTCACCTCCATTATATGTTCTCAAACATTTGATTGACTTGCCAGTGCTCTTTTCAACCAAAGCTCTAAATTGCTTAAAAGTAGTAAATACATCAACTTTTCTTTTTAGTAAATAGATCCACACCTTTTTAGAGTAATCATCTATAAATGTTACAAAATATGATGATCCTCCAAAATAAGTTGTAGGACATGGTACCCATATGTTTGAATGGATATAATCAAGGATAACCTTACTACTAGATGTATTCCTTTTTAAACTTTTGTCTACATTGTTTTACATAAATACAATGCTTGCAGAAATTCAAATTCAGATATTTTAAGCTTGGAAGTAACTTACGGTCTACCAATACCTTAAGCCATTTCTCGCTCATATGACCTAAATTCTAACGCCATAAATGAGTAGATTTATTTGCACCTTCATATACTACCGTTGCTTGATTTGATTCAATTCTTCCTTCTAGCTGATAAACATTCCCGATCTTTTTACCCTTCATAACTACTGAGATGCCTTTCGACACCTTTAGTACTCCAACTTGAACTGTACATWTATAACCACAAGAATTTAGAACTCCCAAAGATCTTAGATTCTTTCTAAGTTYAGGTACATGCCTCACATCTATTAATGTTCTTACAGTACCAATCCCAACAATTTTACAAGAAACATCATTTCCCTAAAAACAACACCATCATTTATAGATTGGTAAGTTGAGAAACAATTTCTATGAAGACACATATGATTGGATGCACAGATTCTAATAACGAATGTTGATCATGCTATGAAACATTACAAATAGACAATACCTCATCTACCATACCTGAACTTGTTTCAATTGAATTTGTTTCCTTTGTGGAGTCCTCTTTGGATGCTTGTTGTCTTTTCCATCAATCCTTCTTGAGATGCCCTATTCACCACAGTACCAACACTTTAGTTTACCCTTCTTTCCTTTTGACTTTGATCTTGATGTACCTTTGAGATTCTTTCCTCTTTCTTTGGATCGGCCTCTAGCCACCATTGCTTCTGATGTTGAGGTTTTTTTACTGGATTTTCTCCTCATCTCCTCAGACAAAAATGCTCCCAGAACAATATCATAATCAATGGTGTCATAGATGTTACTAAATGATCCCAAGATTCAGGTATTGAACACAATAGGGTAATTGCTTTGTCCTCATCTTCGTATTTTAGTTCCATACTAGATAATTGACAAATGAGAGTATTGAAAACGTTTAAATGATCGACAATTTTTGCACCTTCTTTCATATGTAAACTATACAACAACCTCTTCAAGAAGATTTTGTTTGTCAAGAAATTTGTCATATAAAGGATTTCCATCTTTCTCCATAAGTCTATTTTTGTTTCCTCTCCAACAATGTTAAACAAAACTTCATCTACCAAACACAGACGAATGGTACTGAGAGCTCTTAAATCTAGATCATATGAGTCCTCGTCCAACATACCCACAAGAATCTTTGACTTGCACACCAATGCCTTTTGCAATCCTTGTTGTGCATAATAAAACAAAAAAACATGCTTCCATACCTCGTATCACAATTTTCCACGGGTACCTCACCCTTCATAAGACCTAAAGAGTGATGCTCACAGTTTATCGCTCTTTCTGAAGGGCTCTGGAGGAGTGATGATATCTGTAAATGTTATCGATCCTCTAAAAGGGTTGAGGGGGTGATGTCACATGTTATCGCTCCTCCAGAAGGGCTCGAGAGGAGCGATGATCTCTGTAAATGTTATCACTCCTTTGAAAGGGCTCAGGGGCGATGACCATGCAAATTTTGTAGTTTGTAAGTGTGAGAGAGATTATCACTCCTCCAACATGGCTCAGGGAATGATGGG
>JASDQU011400610.1:40445-56558 GCA_032191745.1 Picea mariana | reverse complement strand
ATTTGCTGATTAATCAATCTTGGAGAGCACTGTTTTATTTGATTACATTGTGAGTTGTCTTCTCATTAGTTACTTTCTGTTATCCCATTGATCCAACCTTTCATTATTTATAATTTCTTAAGTTACCAAGCACCTTTGGTCTGCAACCACAAAGGGTTTCTTGGAGTGATAACACATGCCTCAATGGCAAGTTTCCTCACTTTCGACAGTGGGTTTACATCATTGACCCGTGATCGAAAGATTCCGTCGGGTGTTCGACATCAACTCATTTATTCACAATTGATGGATTGTAATTTAGTACCTTCGGAGTCATTGACATCAATGGTGATTTCCCTCGCACTTGTTAACGGTTACATCAATGGCCGGTAATCAAATGGTTTCTACCATGTTCGACTTCGACACATGTAATCACATGGTTAGATTCGTACTTTGGGCGACGAGATTGAAGACCCTGGATATTGTCTTAGTGATCCAGGTTGCGATGGAGTATGTATAATTTGTGACACATAGATCCACTATGTATGTTTCGTGGCTATGTCGTCTTGATTTGAAAATTTGTCGCATAGATCCACAGTGTATTCAGGTTGCTATGCTATATTATGATGGCATGGATCCACAATGTATGATTGGTGGCCATGACCTTTGTTTATGATGTCATCAGTCTATGATCTGAGTATGGGAATGCCTACCTCAGAATTGATATATATGATATTCTGCCGATGCTTGGATGTTTGCAGGTTTTCGATTAGATGTGCTCTTGGTTCTTGACACACACATGTAGCTTACAAAGTCTATTGACTATCACTGGTTCCAATCTCAGACTTTGGGGGGCATTCTGTTATCCAAAATTTTGGTCATTATGATGATATTATGATGATGGAAAATCAAGCTCTTCACTAAGAACATTTTCCTGAGAAAAGTTACATTTGTCTGCTTCCAGAAATCATACTTTTAAGGAAGGTTCATAGGCTGCCTATATATTTTCTTGCAAGAATGCCTGATTCTCGCAGGCTGCTTTAAGCTGGAGTGCGAGGGGTTCACACTATACCTAACTCTCAGGGTGCGAACATCTTCTAAAGGAGGAAAAAGATAAAATCTCAAACCTTCTAGAAGGGAATCTTCTAGAAAGATGAGTTGGCATTCGAATGGTTGTCAAATACTGGTTTTCCTAATATCTTGGGATCATTCCTATCCAAGTAACTAATCTATCCTCTCCTATATATTGAGGGGAAGGCTCATGGAAAAGGTTAGAAGCAAACTAGCAAGAGATTGATTGGAGAATTAGTAGAAGATTGTATGAAGGACTGATGCTACAACAGCTAGAGACACCAGCAAGGTCATCAAAAGTGGTTGATTTTCTTCATGCATGAGCAAGTGTGTGTGTCAGAGCTAGGAGCCATCGAAAGGAGATCTACAACATCAAGGCTCAGGTTGTATGTTTCACTTTCTATCAATTTAATACAGTAATATGTCCCTTTCCCATAAAGATGATGTCACTTTATTATATAACTCCTTGATCATATGTATAGATTAGCTATTGAATATATTGATTTTCCTTCACTTTGATTTGTTTGTACTGTTGTGATCTGAACGGCACAAGAGCATTGGAGCGAAGCTTGGAACAACAGAGACCCAAGGAAGCATTCATAAGGTATGTCCATGACCCTTGCCTCTTAGTTCATTCAATAGGTTAAATCTAGGGAAAGAGTATCATTCTGTCCTATTTTGTTCTAGATCCAAGTGGATCTAGGGAGATCGGTTTGTGTCCGCACTTATGGATTAATCCTGAAACAATTGTGAAGATAGTTGTTGGAAGCTACATCCAGAGTTGAGACGCTCCAAAAATCCTGAAGCGCCAGATCAGAAGAAGGATGTTGTAGAAGAGAAGAAGAATGACTTTGAAACTCCATCGACATGAGATGGGTCATCTGCTTGGAACTGGGCAGATTTTATGCCACATATGTAAATATTTCATCGAGTCAATGTCTAGTCTACTTGATGTAAAAAAAGTGATTTGATCTATGAAATCACTTACTGAGTCTAGTTAATGTTTTGTTGAGTCTATACTATTTATTGTTTATTTTAGTCGATTGTTGAGCCTAGACTATTTAGCATAGTGCTCGATGTGTCGATTCCGACAATATATTCTTTTTCAAAAATGGACTCTGTATGGTGAAATTATCGCGATCTGAAGTTCAGGTCAAACAGGAAAAAAGACAAAATCAAGTCAACAGTTCATACTACTAACGTCAGTAGTACATCAACATGACATCATGATAACGTTAGTAGGACACGTGGCAATGCCAGGACATTCAACATGGCAGTCATATTTGGTATTTTCAGGGGTCAATTTGGACCAGTAAAAAGTTGACACGTGGTTGTAAGAATGAAATGTGGCAGGCTCATAGGAGGACATGTGGCAGTACCGATGGACAATTGGCATCCTCACGGCGTGACGTGTCAAGGGTGTTGGTTGTGCAGTTGATTTGGCGGCTGACGTGATCGGTGACTGTATGTTGACTAGATGGTACGGTGGAAAATCACAACATAACACATGGCCCAATCACAAGGCACCATGTGGCACCCCGGATAAGGCCAATGAGGGCCAAGTCAAAAAAATTTCACTTCTGGCAGATCGAACCCCTGACCTTCGGACCCGGAAATGCCCTAACCATACAATGATTACCAACCAAGTTATCATGTTTCTTGTTTAAACATATGGAAAATAAGCCTTTTTTTATGGTGTTGTGTGGAGTTTAGGGGATAATCCCCAGTTAGTGGGGGCTAGCCCACCGACCTGAGCAAGGATGTTATGCAAATAGGGCCAGAGGACAAGGACGTGGGCACCTAGTGCTCGGCCACATCCCTTACCATATGACCAGGTGCAGACGTAAAAGGGGCGTGCAATCATTACGTTTCCAAAAGTGGGTTTTCCACTTTAGAATTGGATTTTTATGGTTTTTATTGCTAATTTTGGTGGATTTTTCCCCAAAAATGAGGATCTGGAGCCGGTTTTGAGGCCAAATCTTGGGAGGAAGTTGGAATGTGAACCCCAACCCCAATACTATATAAACCAATCATTATGTAGTTTTGAAACAAGTCACAAGTGACTCTTGAAGCAAGAGTGAGGAGAGGGAGTTTTCATAAAAAAGGCTTGTTTGAGCCCATTTGAGAGGGGATCTCAGTGAGGCTTGTTTGAGTATATTCAAGGAGTTCTTGAATAGCAGATCAGAAGGAATTTTGGCAGCAAATTCAAGGAGAATTTGTGAAGGCTAAAGTCATCTTATGTAGTGAAGCCAGAAGAGTGTCTGAGCTTGTGAGGCTTATTTTGGGAGTTCTACTCCTCCTTTTTTAGTGTGATTTGTTGTATCAGGTTCCCGAGACAGAGAAGAATACAGATGATTCAGTCAAAGAACTGAGTGATGCAATTTTGAAGTATATTTTTTAGCATTGAGGAATAATAAAGAAGCCTCTCACACTGCAGCTAAAGGCTCGGAGACGTAGGTAGATTTGTCGAACTTCGTTATCAATTTTTGGTGTTCAATCTATTTATAGTTTGTCTCTTTGTGTTTTATGCAAGTTCTCTTCATTCTTTAATATTTTATACCGCTCATATAATTCACATGCATTGTCAAAAAATATCTTGTTAAATCAAAGTCAAGGTGTAAATTACTAAGCATCGATTTCAGATCATCCTCAACCTTCATTTGTGATAAGGTTTTCTACCTTCTAGATTCTTCTTGAAAGTCCTCAAGTGGATAGCCCCATATGCATGTGGATAGCCCCATATGCATGAGTAACGAGGGCTGACGTGGGATCCTCTCATACATATGTGGTCAACATGATAGGTCAACAGGTGGGAGGAATAACTTTTGCATGCGAGCTCTGATTGACACATGATTTTCACCATTGGAAAGGTCTCGAAGTGTAGAACATCGTCAAGAGGGTGTTCATAAGTTTTGGACACCATAACCCCAAAAATTGTTGTTTAATGCATCAAAATGGCTATGTAAGGTTCCATACCCCAACCTTCCAAACAGGGACATGCCACTAAAATGACCCTGCAAGTTGATTCCTCCAATATTTTCCACTCTAAGAGCATCGAGATAGATGAAAAATAATATAATGATCCAATCAAGATCATCCTTGGCCAAAAGACCCTTTGAGAATGAGAGTGAAGGAATAAATAACGAGAGTTAGGGGGTAAGGGAAGGCTAGCAACCATGGCTCTTCACTTCCCATTCCTTAGCCTTCTCTCATATTTTTTTTTCTTTCATTCACTTTTTGTTTAACTATTCTCTTACATCCTCATTTGTCTTTTTCAACTTTACACTTGCATCATTTTACATAGATTTCATGACCTTGGTTAATTAACATGTTGTCTTGTAGGTACTGAGTCTTACCCATTCTCGGTTCAGATCCATTTTGAATCACACCTCCCCATTGAGAGGCTTTTCGGTCTCGAAAATCTCAAGGAAACCAAGTTGGATCAATGTTGTCTACTTGTCTAGAATGTAGCTTTGACGTTGGATCCTAGCTACAGCTCTAACTCTGGCTTTGGAAATAGATCGTGGCTCTGGCTACTGGATTTGGTCCTCGACTATCGATTTGGCTCTGGTTTTGTCTCTCTTTTCCCTACAATGCAAAACTTTTCTCACTGAATCTCAACTTTGAGCAATCTCCATATCCAAAATATGGGCTCAACATTCATTCCCATTTCCCTCTATGGCTTGGAGACAGTCCATCTTGGCAGTCATGAAGCAAAGTCGAATGTTGGTCTTCTCGTTTAGTGTGATCCCATCCTTCTACCACAACATATCAATCCTATGAAAGGAAGTATGGTCACCTTCTTCGGCTAGGATCGGGATCGGTTGCTTCCTAGCATGGAAAAAACTATCAAGTGACTACACATGCTTGCAAGAAAACCATGGAGTTCTCAAGAAATCCTCTAAGGTCATTGACCTATGTGCACCATTCCTTGGCACAAATCCCATATGGGGTTCTTTAGATGCAAGATTGGAAACAAGGATTCGATTGTGGTTTCTCTCCGCATCAACATGCTATACAGATTTGATCCCCAAGACTCCCTTAATCAGGATCATTGTTCTCTATTGGTTGTCTTCTTGGTCCCCTAGAGTCTGATTTTGAGGAGATTGGACTAAAGTGCCTCCTTAATGTCTAGCAACAAACTGGTGGTAGGTGAGGGGACAAGATCCTTTTTTTTTATCCAAGTGTTGGGACCTACAACCTTCCATGTGTTACTCGACCTATTTAGGTTAGGCTACATACATAATATTATCATGAAAACTAAAAATAAACATAATCATAACTCATCACATCACAAAATCAAATCACTCATTAAATAACTTGCAAGCAATAACAATTTATATTAAGTGTGGTAAAAAGGGTGAGTTTATAGATACAAAGGTGGTCAAAAAGTGTGTCATGGATGGGCCTTTTGATAGACACTATAGAGGTCCATCAATGCCCTACTATCACCATGTCTAATGTGAATCTCTTGTCTCAAGATCTGACTTTGGATATCTCCATGGGTGTCTCATCCTTCCCTGGAGCAAGCTTGAATAACATGTCTTTGACGCTGAAACAATTGGCTACCAAGTTTTGATAACTAAAGAAAAAAAGTCATTCCAAAAATATTCATCCTACATATCATTTTGTGAAGAAAAAAAATAGCATTCCACTTATACCTATCTCAACCATCAAACCATGCTGAAATGACAATATCTTCTTGATCTGAGACTTGAATGGTCAATTCATCGGTTTATGGCCTAGACATTTTTTAGTAGATCAATGGATCTTGCAAGTTTGGAAATCAAAGTTGCAGGTTTAAATATACTTTTTTGCATATGGGAGAGGTTATTTTTCTTTCTATTCCAGTGAAAGAAAAACACAGATTTAATATTATGATTTGGCTCCAATTTCATGGGTATATACAAAATGTACCTTAATGAAAGGTCTTCAGATTTTAACCCACCAAGAGAAATTGTTGTTGTGCATGTTTCATTACTCTTCCCATACCACCCATTAATAATATAGGATAGATTACCTCTAAAAGAAATATGAGACAGTATGGTGAAATTTATTGAAGATGGTGGAGCCAAAAGGGCTTCAAGACTCTTATACATATGTGTTGAAATCACTTTGCATAAAGTTTTACTGGAGTCTATCCTCCTCCGATTAGAATCTAGCTGGGTTTTCTCCCATATTGGGTTTCCTAGGTAATATCATGTGTTTATCTCTGGATGGTGTGTGCTTATTTATTTATGTTCTCTATTTTTTGCATTTCATCTATTTCATACATTTTAAGTAGAAAACCAGTAATTAAAGGATCTTACATCTAAAGGAAATTAGCCTTTAAAGTAAATATTTCCCTTCACAGTAAAGATTTCAGTATTTTATTAGATGTGGTGTGACTAGTGGAATAATGACAGTTTACAGATCACCCAATATGAATCTGAAAAAAATCATCACCACCACGATCTCCCAAATATCCTAAGATGGGTCCTTCCAATTACAATCGCTTGGTGACCCTTGTAAATATGGACCATGTCCTATAAAAGGATATTAAAGGAGACATGTGCGAAATTGAGCCCAAAAGGAAGAGACCTTCAAGGATCCCTTCTTGAGCATGCTAATAGTGATGACATTATGAAAAACATGAATCTTCTTGTTTTGGAAAAGGAATCTTCTTTGGGGACAAGCCAAATCAGATTATCAATATTAGATGTGGAGACAGATAAAGAACTCCATCCTCTTCTTGGGAAGGAGAATGAGTGTCTACCTTAGGTTAAATGGGAAATTGTGGACTCTTACCCTCCCCTAACAATGAAATATAGAGCTCATAGACAAATTTAACACTCAAAGAGAATATGGGAAAGAAGATAAGATAAGGCAAGGGTCCAAGATCCAAGGAAGGGTCATGATGAAGACATTGACAAACGAACTTGGAAATTTTGTGTTGCACTACAAAGATGTAGTGACTAGATATTTAATTACACATTCACAAGAGAAAAGAAATAAAAAAAAAAACTTAGAGAATGAAAAGCAAAGCAAAACAAAATACCAAATTCCAATCGACCCTATATGGCACCATTTATTCAAATTCCTTAAATTAACTTAAGATTTTATATTTATTTTTTACATTTTATTATGTAACTAATTTGTCATACAATATTATTACACATGAAAGAAAAATAAAATTAGCTCATAAAAAACATAATAGAAGCCCGGCCTCTCCCCAAATATTTATGGGATTGAAAGGCCTTTTATGATATAAGAGAGGTAAAATTTCTAAATTGTACTTCGATGTCTAAGTAAAGCAATGATCTTTTTAATTAATACAACTTTATAGCCTTGCTTTTTTAATTTATAGTTGTCTAACAAAAAATTAACTAGGATTTTAAATATATCATGTATTTACTTAAGTGGCCATGATTTGCATAGCCTTTCTAATCATATGATAAAAACAAAAAAATATAATAATTAGAGTCGTCGACAAAAACATTTTTAAGTGGAGATGGGATACCTTACCAAAATAGTCTTTAGACCCATTCTTCTTCGTCTACACTAGTAAAATCGAGGTGACATTATTTTTATGGTTTTCATGTGGTGTTAATGGCTAGTTGGAAGAAACCACTATAATAATTTGCTCGCTTGTTCGTCTCGGTAAGGACCAAAAAAAAGGATTGCATAAGCTACAACTTATTTATAGGTTAGATGAACCCCTACAACTTGGGTTATCCTTACTTGTCTCCTTTTTGGGCATTAGTGGTATCTTTTCCTTTCCATTACGAGGAAGGGCTTAGAAATTTTGTGTATATTGTTATTCAAATTGAAATTAATGTTTCTCAACTCATTCACTTTCAGAAAATGTAGTATCATATTTTATAAATTCATATCAATTTAGGTTGGGAACTATGTTCTTCTTAGTTGTCTTGTTATCTTTTATAGGCATATCTCTTTCTTTTGAATGGGCTTGGAAGGGTTTTGTTGGTTATTAAAAATAGAGAAATTTCTTGTAGATTCTTATCTGAAATGAGACTAATATTTTTCAACTCACTCGCATTTAATTTAAGAGTTTCTTAGTATTAGAGAAAATGTCGTATTATATTTTCTAAATTCATTTTTATTCTTGGTTGGGAAGTTTGATTCATCTCAAACTGCCATGCATTTCATGTTTAAAGTTGAAACTGATATAAAAAGAATTTGGTTTGGTTTTCATAACATGTCTAAAATGAGTTAATATCTAGTACAAAATAATGATGTCATGTTGTATTAAATGAAAATGATTATGAATTGTACCAAGGTTTCTTCAATACTTTATACTTTATGAAAGATAACTAACTTCACTCAAAATAGAATCCTTCCTATTACATTTAATGATTTTTTTTACAAATTCATCATTGTTTTTATCTTATATTTGTAATTTGGAGATTATATTCACTTATTATTATTATTTGTTTGGAGATTATTTTTATGCCTTTTAATATGGCTTGTAAACATATCACATATTTATTCTACAAATGGTTGTTTGTGGGTATATTTGGGTGAAAATGGGAGAGTTTTTTTTATTTTGGGTCATTATAGTTTCTATGTCATTCCTTATCATAAATTTTTTGGGGCTATGAACTTTATGATTTCAAACGAATGTTTCTTTGCGTAGGATTTAGTGAATTTATGTATCACATTAATATATAAAACCTCTTTATAGTCACATTTTTAGGTGGATACTCTTTTTTTTTTTTTTTTTTTTNTTGAAACTCGTGAACATATGTCTATTGCCAAAGAAAAATACCTAGCATCAAGAGCAGGGGTTATCCCCAGAAAAGAGGCTCAATCAAACTCTCCCATTTGGTGTAGGAAAACCCATCTAAATATAAGCCTGACAATTATTACTAGTTTTGGAGTTTTACTAGTTACAACATGATCCACCATTTAAGGTTTTCTTTAAATGCAACGAATAAAAATGCAACTAAATTATTTATGCAAAATTTAGTATGCCATAAACTAATATAACAAAACCAGAAAGAGCATAGAACTGATTGGAGCAAATGTAGAGTGATCATGTGGAATTAGTTCACAAATAACAAACAACAATCTAAGGATATCGTGCAAGCAAATCTGAAAGTGATAGTTTCGTACATAGACTAGCCAAAATGTCAACAATAGAAAGTAAGAATAAATACTAGATTATGAGAGTAGTCTATGACAAAAAAATACCATTCCCATAGCAGAAATCTTCAACAACAATCTTGGCTAGCAATGGCTTCTCTCATTAAGAAATAAAAAAAACCAGCAACAACATAATATGAAAAAACCAATATTAATCTATTTCACTCACAACATAACAAAAGAGATTATATTCTCAAAGTAAGAGATCCTTTCTCCTTTAATTTCATTCCATTTATAAAGTGTATTCTCCAATAACTAACATTTATTGATTTTCTTACCCTGAAGCAATTAGGGTTTATTTAAAGAAGTTCCCCTTCATCTTAAAATGTTACATGACTTATGAGGGGATCCTTGTTTTAAAATTATGTCCTTTTTCCATAAGAATTTTTTCAAAATAAATATTATTCTAGTCCTTTTAAAACAATCGGGGATGCCTTCAAAACCTTTCACAAAACCAATTTTAGGATCACATATAGTGGTCATGTAAATGTGCTTACATGAGTGATATTTCAATAAAACCAAGTGTGCTTCCTTTTTGTCTTCAAAACCTTTCACAAAACCAAATTTAGGATCACATATAGTGATCATGTAAATATGCTAACATGAGTAATATTTTTCAATATTTCAATAGAACCAAGTGTGCTTCCTTTTGAGTTATGTTGGGTCCATGTCCTCTTTTCTTGAGTTTGAAATAGTACACGTGTGAATCATTTTATATTGCTTCAATTGTTTTATGATGAAGGTTAGAGCACTCATCATTGTCGCAAATAATATTCAATTCATATTTTTCACAAGTGGCACTTTTCATTTCTTGGTATCTCCTCCATCAAAAGCATTAATTATTATAATTTTAATAGAAATAATAATAATGCATGATAAATAATAAAATGAAAATGTTTTCATCGGTTATTTGAGTGATGTTTATCTATTTGGCAGTGCAAATGATACACTAAGGTAGGAATGACCTTCATACCTATATAGTCGCGTTTCTTTATTGGTTTTGCAATTAAGCTTATTCTACCCACTAAGATGGTGTGTTGTGCATGACTATGTTCATCTTGCAAATTTCCCTAAGACAATAATATCCCCTCTAATTAAGATGAAGAGGTTATGGTGATGTTGATATATCAAAAATCAAAAGGTTTATACAAAATTTTAAAAATGTCAAAAGATCCAGAAATTCTAGGACTTACCATTATTGAGAGGTCAAACCTTATGACATGGTTTAAATGTTTTACTTCTTTATCTTTTTAAGTATATTTTTTTATGAGTTTTGTCCAAAATTTGATCAAAAAATTAGAAAATTGCTTATTTAAGTGGTTGAGATTAGATATTATGGGTGCACTTGAGGATTTTGATAGCACTAAATTGATTTATGCATTCGAAAATATGGTTTAAACAATGTAAAATTGTGATTTTTCAAACAATTGTGTTTCCAGATTCCAATGATAATTACCTAAAAGTCAAAAACATAGAATGTTTAGACTACGCTCAAACCCCATACTAAAACTTGAACATGGTTCCCCGTATGTCATCAATTTGATATGGAGCAAATTATATATATCAATTGTTATGATTTAATGTGGTTAATGCATGTGGGGTTTTGTGCCTCATGCAATATAAGAGATGACTTACACTTTAATTCACCATTCTAAAGTTAAAACATGTACAATACTATGTAAGTTTGTTTTCCTTCATATTGGGATAAGGAAAAGACTGTATATCACATCTAAGATGCTACTTCAGTGAGCCCACTATCCAAAAACATAATTTAATAAGGCTTTCAAGCCTTCTATCAAGATTTAGAAGTGCTTATATATGTCATGTGTTATTTCCAAATTGATAGAATTTTCTTCGGGCCAATGATTCGTGTTTCTTAATGATTGATTGCAAATTCAAAGGCCTTCATTAGTAGACAATACTAAAACTAATCTACGGCCATATATCTAGAAAGATTGTTGTAGTGAAGGATTATTAACTACGTTTTTCTTAAGGCTAGACTTCACTTTATCGATTTCTTTAAAAGCTTGTTTGTAGTTGATTTTATCAGGAGGTTATGAGGAAAATCCTATGCAAATTTCCTCGCCCGGGCTACATCTCAATACATTTCATCGGATCTACATAGTCAAGAGCGAAAAATGCACCAAAACAATTTTTAATGAAAGTTTAAGTTCCATTTAAAATATTGTTTTGTCCAAATCAAATTATGTTAGCTCATCTTACATATTTGTTGTATAGGCTTCCAACACACTGACTAATATTAGCATGATTCATCACCATATAAAATATTTTAACCCGTAAAAAAGGCTAACTAGCATCTAGAATAACCTAATACCAAACCCCTGGCAAAGTTGTCAATTCCCTTTGAAACACAATTTTGAGTTAGTCGGAAATGAAAAATAGCTCCATTAGGTCTAGATAAAGTTGCATGGCCACTCATATAGGTTGGAATTGATTAAATCTCAAAGGCGTAATGTCAAACTAAGATGCATGTAATGCTACAAGTGCAAGAAAGCAAAATTATGAAGTAAAAAAAATAATAATGCAACTGAAACAAGCTTTCATGGAAACACATTAAGGCAGGAAAATAATGAAACCCAAAGAAGCAACATTTAAGTTTAGAGGCTTTGATTGAAACAATTAAAAAAAGATACCCAAGTCAATGGACTTAGGTTATGTTGAGGCCTCAACAATGTCCTAACAAATGTTTGGAAGAAGAATTTATTTTTATGTTTCCAATATGAAGGCACGATTCATTCTCACGAGATTGTTTTTTATTTTGGAAATTTGAATCTTCAAAAGAAACAATGACCTCGTATTAACATTTTTTTATTGCCCAAACATGCTGATTAAAACCTAATTATGGGGTGAGGAAATTTCAAAATATAAAATGATATTATTCTCAACAACTTCTCCAATGTTCAATATAAACATATTCTAAAAAGACAATAAACTTTCAAACCATAAATTTGATTATAAATTTTTGCAACCAATAACTTTTGTTTTGAGATACAACATATCCCATAATGATTAATTAAACATTGAATACTTCTAAATCTCAAAACATAAACTAGTTCTTTTCATTCTCTTATATAACATAAAAATAATCTAACAAAAAATATGAGTGGAATTGTGAACATCCAAGAAAATAACTTCTTTATAAATATCACGCTAAAACAAATTAAAAAATAATTTGATCACTCTACATCGTTTCCAAAATTTAATAAAATAATTCATTATATTTTAAAATTAATATTTATAATAAATCATTTATAATTTTAATTGAATTTATTTTAATATTTTAAATATTTAAATTAAAGTCATGATCTCATAAGGATAACGCTTTTGAAATTATTCGCAATATATATACACTCAATACACCATTTATAAAAAAAACATTGCTACTAAACAAAATCCTCAATATAATACAAATCCTCACTATAATACACTTGCAATTAAAAAAACTCAAATTATTGTAGGACCATGCAATTAAAAAAACTCAAATTTTTTCGTTTTTGTGTAAGAAGGGCACTCTACAACCAACGGTGATGTAAATAAATCTTTTACATTCCAAATGGCTTTATAGATTTTGGCCACATCCGAATTCATTTTCTATCTCTTTTGAGTTTGAATATTTTTTGAGTAATTGAACTGTTAATGTTTATAATTTTAATTTAATTTATAATACAAAGTATTTGATGAATAGAAGTGTTGTTAGATTTCTAGTTTTGGCTTCGCTCAATGTATAATCGAGACCTTTTTTATCTTCAAATTTTAAGAGTGTGTGAGTTCAAATCTACCAATAGTTATTACAATAATTTTGTGTGTTGTTGGTGTATGTTCTGAATTTGAGCAACTGTGATGGGTTTTAGGTTGGATGAAGGTACAAAGGTAATGCCCCCACAAGTGGTAGTCAATGTAGTCAATGGGTCATTTATGATTGCTCAAGGATCTAGACAAAAGTAATTGTGGAATATGATCCTCTACGTGAAAAAAAAATATAAGTATTGTTAATCATGTCTTTGAACTTGTGTGATTTCTGTTGTGCACCATATATCATATGTTTTAATGTGATTCTGTTGTGAGGATGTCACATGTCATAATTTTAGTATGTTATGTGTTGGGATCCTTCTTACGGGTGTAATGAGGAGGTCGAAGGGCCCACTAGAGTAATAACAATTAGTTATGGTAGCTATTCATTGTAAAGTGGACTAGGTCCACCATGTTTGTTAGTATTAAATAAGACCCACTAGTTAGTTAGCATGGAATAAATGTAATGATACCTCATTAAAGAAGGTCCACTAGGTAGTTAGGAGGTGGTTATGATTATAATTCACTAGTAGTTATAAATAATGATGGATTCCTCCTTATGGAGTATTTATTGGTATGATTTTGAGGAGGCTTGTGATGATTGGTATATGGATGGTTGTCATATTTTTGAAGACAACTACTTTCACCTTTTATTTGTTGACTCTACTCCACCTTGTGTAGAGAACATCATTTAGGGAAGTTGAGAGTGTGGTATGACTACGATCGGTAAATTGTCGTGGATATTCCACTAGACCAATTCATCACAACATAGTGTAATATTCTAAAATCTTGGATTATGCAAATTATTTCCCTAGACCCCATATTTGTTAGTACTAGCTTATTGCTCAAATTTATGAAAATAAATGAAATATGAAAAAGAAAGAATAAGAAAATGAACACATCATCCACACAAATGATCACAAGTTCTATCATGGGAAATGCAATACGGGAGAAAAACTCGGCTAGAAGGTGAGGCCTATGCTCTATTATCTATTCTTCGGTTATGAAAAGCAAGTATAAAGAAAGGGGCACTCACTATGGAGTTGTCTTGACACTGTGGCTTGAATGGTTGCTATAGAATCTCCTACCTCCTCTGTTATTCTCTCAAAATACCACTCCTAGATGCTTTGCTCAACTATGGAACAAGTATAATGCTAAAGAATGGAACCCCCTCTCTTCCTAGAAACATGGTATTTAACATAGCCTGATAGTCGTCTAGGGTTAGGGTTTTTGCATCCTCAACCCTCAATTAGTGATAAGGTTTTGGAGCTTCTAGAATCTTCTTGAAATTACACACATGGCTAGCCCCACATGTGTGAGTAATGGGGGTTGGTGTAGCATCCACTTATACCATGGTGGTCAACTTGTGGGAGGCATAACTTCTACATACATCCTCCAATTGAGGTGATTTTTGCACCATTAGAATGATCTCAATGTGTAGAATAGCATAAAGGGGTTGTGATCTATGCCTACAAAGCTTTGACACCCAAAAATGTAATTTGATGCATCAAAATGGATCTAGAAGGTTTCAGACCCCAAATCTCCAAACTAGGGCCTACCACTAAAATGGGCCATACAAGCCAATTCCTCCAATTTTTTCACCTAGAAAGTACCAATATAGATGACAAATTAAATAAGGATCCAATCTTGATTACACTACCAATTGTCAACATCAATATTCTCCAGTGGTATTAATATTGCCATATCCATAATCCACCTTTTGTATTTATGGGGATGATATTTTTGGACATGGATCATTCTCTTTATTTGAATCCACATGATCATGGCGGGAACTTGGAGCATAGCACTTAGTCATTTATCAAGCTCATTTATCATTAGTTGGGAGTTAGCATGAGCACTTAGATATGGGACCTAAGTTTATGGGCAAGCTTTTTGGACTACTTCAGTGTTGTTGCCATCCCTTGTACATGGGACCTTGATTCCTTGGTCTACTTCAGCCTTGCAATCAACATCTATACATGGGATCTTCATTTATTATTTCACAACTTCACTACAAGCGTTGAGGAATGGAGTGTTCGGATACTCCATATGGGTGCAATGAGGGGGTTGATGGGCCCACTAGAGTAATAGTAGGTATTTATGGTGGTCATTCGTTGTAAAGTGTAATAAGTTTGTTATGCTTATTTTATTAAATACAATCCACTAGTTAGTTAGCATGGAATAAATGTAATGAGATGTTATTAAAGAAGATCCACTAAGTAGTTAGGAGGTGGTTATGATTAGGATTTGCTAGTATCTATAAATAAGGATGGATTCCTCCTTATGGAGTATGTATTGGAGTATTTTTTATTGGAACTTAACTCATTGAGAGGTCACCACATCTTAAGAGACAAGTGAACAATAGTGGACTCTTTCAATAAAAGGATCAATGTAAGGTGTTGCCCTACCCTAAGGGTTTTGATATTGAATGAAGTTTTGAGCATTTCCGATATTGTTTATGATTCAAGTTTAAGGTTTAAGGATCATAACATTATACATGTATATCGATGTTATGTTGATGTTGTATCATTGTTGTACACATGCTAACATAAAAAAATCCCAATACTATTACTTAAATTTGGAATTACTAAAATGTACTATGAATGGTGTTTATCATTGTTTGAAATCATGTAAGTTATAACTTATTAAAACAAGTTTAAGTTCCATCCTTGTTAGCAACAATTCCTTTTACAATAAAAAATAAGAATTGCATGCAATTTACTCTCGTCTCAAAAATCATCATGCATTGCATAACCCTAAAAGAGAGCATTGTAATTAATGTCATATTTGTAGATGTTGTTTATGTCCTTGCAATCAATTAGATTGTTGCAACTTGTCAATGAACATGAAGAATGAATTTTGGTTTTGGTGATGAAATGTGACTGAGCACATGAAGGGATTTTGTAGTAGGTGACCATGAAAATGGTTAATATATGCCTCTACTACATCTACATGTGAAAATACATGGACAACAAAATCAATGAGGGGGTCTAGAGGAAGGATAAAGCATTGTATGACGCCCATCTTAAGTTAAAAATGATGGATAATTCCATATTCAAGATCATAGATTTGGCTAAGACATTGATGCAAATTCAAGTGAGACACATTAAT
>JASDQU011400610.1:17566-34765 GCA_032191745.1 Picea mariana | reverse complement strand
TTTAGTGGTTCATACCTTATCATTATATCTCTTAATCATATGAGATTTGTTATATCAATCATGTTACTCCTAATTTTACATGAGGCGTACACTAGTGAATGTTTTCATACAAAGGTGTATGAAAATGAGAGGTACAAATGGATGTCATAAGAAGAGTGAAGCCCCTCAAGTTATGAAGAAGCCAATTGTCTTGATTTACATATTGATAGTCTTTGTACTTGAAAGATACCATTGTATTTGTTGATATATGATTGTTTCTCATGCACCATTGTTAATGTACCTATCTTGATTAGTGAAAGCATCTATTGTTTCATATAAGAGTTTGTCCTTTCCTTCAACTTGTATTGGCACTTATACTTGTTGCAATAACACTTTGTCATATAAATTTTGTCTTGCCTTGTCATTGAACCTTGTCACTTGAACCATCTTTAGATGAGGCCTTAGCACTCTTGGGATACCATTCATTAATTCTAAAGCATATATCTTGTTGAGTATCCTCCAACCATTCATTAATTCTAAAGCATCTATCTTATTGAGTATCCACTAAGCCTTTTTAGGATCATCAAGAAAAGTGTCATCCACTAAGACTTTTTAGTATCATAGACCCTAAATATCCTCGCTAAGGCTGCATTTGCTTCATCACCCTATCTACATCAACTCCCAAGCCTAATGTTAGTAATTTAATGCCTCTTTCTATCCTAACGAATTTCATACAACTCTAATGTTGGGACTTTAATGCCATTCTATAAAAGAGAAGACTCACACCCCAAAGCATACCAAGATAACAATAATGAGATGCCAAGTATGATATGAATCAAGTAAACAAGGACCCCAATAAGTTTGTTACATACAATAGAATCAAGTATATTCTCCAAGCAAAACATGGGTTCCCTAAATATTTGCTCACTAACTTATCTTCTCATTTTTTCGAGTGTTGGTACCACAAACTTATATTCACACGATAACTTATATTCTTGTTTTAACAAGTGTAGGTACCACCAAATAGGTATCAGTCGGATCTATATTCCTTGAGTGATGATCAAGATATACTTAGAGAGGTTGAAAGTGATATGTGTTGTACTAGATCTATCAGTTCTAGATCAACTAGATTTGAAAAGGTAAGGAAAATATTTCGTATACGCATGCAATTTTTTATTGCCAATGGAGGGTCATGTAATTATGATGCTAAGAGAATAGGTGACATTGAGTTTCCCTTGAGGTATAGACATCTAGTGCAATGATGGACACCTAAGGTGCTACCTGAAGTGGACATAGATTTCTTCATCAGTGGGAGGATGTATTGCATTGCTCCTTCATCCTTACATGGATTGGGGTTATTTTCCATGGATGGCATAAAGGTTGGCTATGGCACTGTAACTGAATTGATGGAGTATGTTGGACCATTATACAAATACAATCACTAGATGATGTTGGTCCGATATACGTGAAGTATGTGGAGATACAGAGTTGTCGCAAGTTATATACAACTAGTAGATAACAATCAAAATAAAGGGGAAACTATGTATATTGATGGAAGGCCAAAAGATTCTGAAAACATTGCAGGCTTTATAAATAGTACATGACCAGTGGAAACAACTAAGAAACTGAATTGCATATTTGAGGGATGCAAAGGAAATCGTATATTTGTATGTGCAACAAAAACAATAGTTCCAGGTGAAGAGTTGTTGATGGATTACAACTTAAATCGAATAGATGGAGGGGGTGCAACTATGGGGGTAAATATCTTACATACCATTCAACTCAACCTTTGATTAATCATTGTTATAATTTATCACTGCAATATTTCAATTTTTGACTGCATATATTTCATTTTTCATTATTTATTTTTGATATTACTGCAATATTTCATTTTTTAATGTTACAATTACTTTCATAACTCTTGTTGATTAATTTATTGTGTCAACATCTGTCCAAGGTGACCGTGAGAAATCACACACTACATTTGTCTAGGGTGACCGTGGAAATGCACTTGTTGTACCTCAACAAGTAAATGTTAAATACGGTAACGACTTATGACTACAACAACTAAATTTCTGAAATTTCATTATTTATTTTCTGATATTACTGCAATATTTGATTTGTTTAATGTTGCAAGTGAATTTCATAACTTTTGTTGATTGATTTATTGTGTCAACTTCTATCCAGGGTGACCATGGAAAATCACCTGCTACATCTGTCCAGGGTGACTGTGGAAATGCACCCGATGTGCCTCAACAAGTAAATGTTAAATAGAGTAACAACTTATGACTAAAACAACTAAATTTTTGAAATGTCATTATTTATTTTCTAATATTACTGCAATATTTCATTTTTTTAATGTTATGGGTGAATTTCATAACTTTTGTTGATTGATTTATCGTGTCAACTTCTGTCCAGGGTAACTGTGGAAAATACCCTCTACGTCTATCTAGGGTGACCATGGAAAATCACCCTCTACATCTATCCAAGGTGACCATGGAAATGCACCCATTGTGCCTCAACAGGTAAATGTTAAATACAATAACAACTTATGACTACAACAACTAAATTTCTAAAATTTCATTATTTATTTTCTGATATCTCTGCAATATTTCATTTTTTTAATGTTACAGGAGAATTTCATAACTTTTTTTGATTGATTTATTGTGTCAGCATCTGTCCAGGGTGACCATGGAAAATCACCCACTACATCTATCCAAGGTAACCATGGAAAGGCACTCACTATGCCTCAGCAGGAAAATGTTAAATATAGTAATAACTTATGACTACAATAACTAAATTTCTCAAATGTTAACGTTCATCTCATTAATTTTATTCATCAATGTATTGTAGCATGGTTAACGTGGGAAGGCACCCATTGAGGATCTTGATGAGGACAAAAGATTTTATTCCATTGACCCAATAGCAACTGTCGTGAATGACTTGAAGACGGAAAACATAGAATATCTAGGTTTGTTTCACAAAAGACCCCTGACACAGGAGGACAGGGCAAGAATTGCAGAGCTACAAAATCTAATAACTAATTTTGGGGTAAGTGGCATCTTCACATATTTTTATCAGCTATGACAATTTCATATCTATTTTTTTGTTTTATATTTTCTATATGATCTAATAAAGTAAAGTTTTCCATTTGTAGGAGTTTTTAAACCTCGTGCCCCGGGAACCTGTCAAGCCTACAACTGTTATAGGTAATAGTTATGGTCCAATGCAACAAAAAAATTGACATAGAAAAGTACAAGTGAGGCTTTTTGACCCTCCTGAGGTTCCCCTCGAATCCATTGATGAGCGCAATGATGTTGACCGGCATGAAACACCGAAGCATGATGAGTTGAAGCCCGAGACTCCACTTGACTCCGGAGATGAAAGTACTATAGATGGAGAGGAAGTTATTCATGGAGCAGAACGAATTAAAAGAAACTAGATCTCACCTTTCTGGTGGATGACGCATGTGTTTCAATCAAGATTCAGAAGATTGCAGGTATTTGTTAATTAATTGATTCATTTTTATCATGAAATTGAAATGGATATTTGTTGAGATTATTATAAATTAATGGATAACATGTTTCTGGAGGAAACAATGTTTTCTATAGAAACTTGAATGACAAAGAATTGGAGTTGTTTGGCCCCACCATTCACACACGGTGGAATGGCCAAGATAGAGAAAAAAAATATGAATTGATAGGCCACATGGTAAACTCGTTCGACAATACATTCAACAAGAAAGTGGTTACAAAGTTAGACAGAGAGAATTTAAAATATACCAGGGCACAATATAGGGAGAAATTGCAATTAGACCTCAAGCATGAGCGCCCTCTCATGGTTCCGGAAAAAGAGTGGAAGGCCCTGATAGAGGATGCAAAGGAGAACTTGTTTAAAACACAAGGAAGACATCCACGCCCTAGTCAAGGAAGGTGCAACACATGTCATCTTATTAGTGAAATATGCTCATTTATGTTTTTATTTCTTTTTTTAAGTAACAATTCTGATATCTAATTTTTTTCAAAAATTCCATATATAGGCTACCTGACACCTCCAAAGAAACCAAGGCTAGAATGGAAAAGCACGGGCAGATTGAACTAGGCCAGGGTGGCTATGGAAAACTAAAATCCTGAATCATAAGAATTAAATGATTAAGTGTGGTGAATATTTATTTAACAGTAGCGAACAAATATATGTTTTTGTTATTGGTAATTTTAATGGTGTTATGCATTGAAGTTAAATATGTTCGACACTGCTGCCACCGAGGAGGACCTAAATATTGGTTACAAGCACATTTTTAAAAGTGTGATTGAATATAGGAGAATCTTGGGGCAAACTCTAATCTCTCCAACCATACAGGTAAATAAAATGAATAACGAAACCGCAGTAGCATGCTTGTAAAGTCTATTCATATTTTATTATATCACCCTTAACTAAGTATTTATGTTTGTTTTCAAGCAACAATGAAACCACAACAATGAATCTAGCACTATCAGTAGACACCACTTCATACTAGGGAGCACATGTCCAATGATAGTGGGGAGCAGAGTACCCATTCCGATATGTATGCTTCAGAATTGGAAATATTTACTATGATTGTAGATATTTATTTCCTAACTTATACTTATATATTATCTTATTTAAATGGAAGAGCATATAGCTCATGAGGGTGAACTGCGAGAGGAACCAAGTGGACAAGAAATTAATGCACCAACTGTCACGGCTACATAGATAGTTAAAGAAAAATATTGTAATGTTAATCAAAATAATGAAATAGTTATTTCAATTATATTTCAACATATCGATATGATCATTTTCGTTGTTGTAGTTCACGCCCTTGCACAGATGCCTCCATGCCCTTCTCAACAACGTACCAGAAGTATGGTACATAAGTGCATGGTAACAGAAAAAAATAGAAAGACAGGTGCAATAAATACAGTGTCAAAGGATGATTATGATACCCCAATCGTCAATTTTATGAATGTAAAAAAACATAAATCAAAGAAAAAATATATGTATAAATTCATGACTTGTATTTGGATATTTATCGATGTTTCTAGTATGAAACATTGTTTTTATGAATTACATCATTATGATTCAATGTTTATATGTTCATATGTTTTGATGACTATCCTAGTTATGCATGAATATCTATATGTTTTCTATATAAACAAAATCATTTGTTGGGTATGGGGAATAGAGAGCAATGTGGGTGGGGGGGAATGGCCATATGAACTTCCACCTTCACGTGGTTGGCCCTGCTCATTAGAGAATAACCCATTCTCAAAACAAAGAGAAGCTCATTAAGGTATGTGACCACTTAAGTTTTTTCTAGAGTATTTTACATAACTAAATGTCTATTTATTTGCTTATATATTATTTACTCATATAAAGAATTTGTCTTTTATGATTCATGCAGGTCTTGGTGATGGAAATGCATCTCGTGGACAAATATTATCAAGTTGTATGGGATAATGGATCTGGCGAAAGGACAATGATAAGGTAAGGGTTTTGACATGTTTTT
Organism: Picea mariana; assembly: GCA_032191745.1. Classification (NCBI taxonomy): domain Eukaryota; kingdom Viridiplantae; phylum Streptophyta; class Pinopsida; order Pinales; family Pinaceae; genus Picea; species Picea mariana. The sequence continues at coordinate 29,262 of JASDQU011400610.1, read as the reverse complement.
TAAAGTATAGAACTCAATGTAGAACTTATGGAGACATAGAAATGTAAAAATACAATTTTGATTATTGTTAAGATATTCATAATTTATAGGACATTACTAGCATCAAATTAATGTATGAGACCCCTATGTTTGTGGGATGCATAGAGGGTTTATTCATTGTCCCACAAATAAGCGGTTCTCATGCATCAATTTGGTGTCTCACTAGGTTGTGACCTATCAGTATATTTTTGAGATATAAGTAATTTTATAAGTCGATGTACAATAATATATAAACACGTAAACATATTTTGATCAACCATTGAAATATTGCACCTACAAATCTACTTTGGCATGTTTCTAGGACCATTTATGTTCCCATTCATATTGAATTTTATGAGTAATTGAGTTGATGAATTTATTTGATATACGTTGGCTTAATTTTTATTTTATATGAATTTAAGCATGCTTGAGGTTTTGATCTAATGATTGGTAGATAATTTTTCTTTGGAATAATACTTTCATAATTATGATAGTGAATTCAAATTGTAGAGGACACACTATTATCATGAGTTAAATTTCTTAATAAGGAGACTACATTTTCGAGAACTTATGGTTTCACCAAGGGTTCTTGTAGAGACCTTGAGTAGGTCCCACTCAAGGGAATGAAAAGAACCCTCTTTTCTATGGTATTCTCATTTCTATTGTAGTTTACAAGTTCATGTAGTAGTTTCATGAAAGTTTTTACAATAGTTTTATTTGCTTCATGTCATTTTATTTCAAGCCATTTTATTTTTTCAATTTTAGCACCCCCCCCCCTCCCACACACAACATTTTCTACGCTAGGTAGCATTTCCTTTGAAACTATTGCTAGTTCATTTGAAATTCCCTCAATCTAGACATCCTAAGTCATCTCAATCATCTGGGTCTTGGTATCCACATACAAACTGACAACCAAATCATTCTGGGAACAAGTGAATCCGACAATTTGCTTGAAGATAATGGTGACCATTCTTCTTGTGAATTAACTTTTGGGTCTACAACCCCTTCAAACTTTCCAATCAATTAGGACACAACATTACAACTAGATCCAATTAAATATACACAATTAAAAGGAAAATACTCTACTGGAGAACAAGTCCTCCTTGCATACACATGATCCTCTTCTTCAATGGACCAAACTAGTGATCTCCCTCTAAGTACAAAATAATTTGATCCACCCTTCTAAGAATTAAAGTGTCTAAGCAACCATTCCCATGAAAGACCATATGGTTGTATCACCATAGGACTCCCAACTCTACCTACATACTCTCTACCCCTTGTACAACTCCATATGGTCGCAGGACCTTGTGCCCTAATGTGACATTATCCCTATGTGGATCTTTCTCCTCGTTCACTTGAGTGGATCCAAAATTCAACTCATAGTTTATGTTGAAGGTTGATCCTTCCTCCATAATAAGATAATGCTCAGTTGTGTGTTGGACGAAAGGGTAGGAACCTCCATTTGGGGATGTCTTATTCACTCTAAGTTGAGGCCCAAGTTTCTTGTTAGGTGTAGTTTGTGGGTTGTTGCACCTAGCTTAGGATTTCCAAAAATAAGATTTGTTATTATTCTACCTATTATATTGAAAATCCTTTGCCTTCAGAGAGGAAGTTGCTACATGAACATGCTAAAAAAAGACTCTACAACAAAATCCAATATGTTCATAGTCTAGTCAATGTGTTCCATGATTTCTTTGGTTTTTTCTCTATCTTCTTCTTCCTTTGTTGCATAAAGTTCTTCAAAGTATTTCCTAGATGCTTCTTTCACTTCTGTGAAACATTTTATCTTCTACCCTCTTTATAAGTACATTATTTTAATTATATTCCTATGCCCTTGTGTTTTAGTGTTCTTGTGAAAGAAAGAAGTTTTCTATCTCCCGCTTTCAACCAAAGGCTCCATGATATTAATCACCACTCCTCTTCCTCCTTTCTAAAGACTGCATGCAACTTTTGGCTCATGTATCTTTCTTCCTATAACATGTGCTCAGTGACCTCATCCTCTTCCATTTGTTTTTGTATTCCTTCTAGTTGTTTTTGACATTCTTTCCTTTCTTTCTTTAGAGGAATATATAATATTTTAACCCAATATTTCAGAATTTGTTTGACTACCTTTAGTTTAGATTCCTAGATATAGTTCGAAGACCTTGTAAGTGGTTTCTCCCAAGTATCCTTTACAAGAGCTAGAACTTCCTCCTTTTGAAGCCAGAGAGGGTTAAATCTAAAAGGATTGGGCCCAAAATTTTCGAAGGGTTCAAAGGTTAGACCAATAGGCTTATGATCGAAGACAACAAAAGGTATAATTTTAGAAGAGATAATATAATTAGAGATTAAAAATCACTATGAATGAGAAACCTATCCAAATGAGACACAATGAAACTAGGATTCACTCTTTTGTTACTCCAAGTATACTTTCCTTTGGCTGGTTTTACATCTGAAAGATCCCAATCAGAAATTAAGTCCTCCATTCTATCTCTCATGGGGTCATGAACTATATTACCTCCTTATTTCTCTGAGTGTATAAAAATAGTGTTGAAATCCTCAACCACAATGCTAGAGTTTATATTCATATTGGCTATGGTTACGTAAATAAAAAGAATAGTGCTTATTGCACATTATATTTTACTTGATGATGCAAGGAGTGGAAAAATGTGTTATATTAATATTGTTGGGGTTGAATATTTTAGTAAGCAGAGAGTGGTATCAAAGTACCTTGTTTGATGGTATAAGAGAATTGTAGATTTGATAGTATGACATTGAGAATGGAACTATAAATCCAACAAACCAAGCACTAAAACCAAAAAAAAAGATAGAGATATGCATTCATGCCTTTGGTGAGTAACATCACAAGAAGCTTGAACTTTGTGTGACAAAGAATTGAAAAGACATTACACATTACTTCTAAAGTGAAGATCTATGTTGGCAAGACAGACGAGACATGGGCCTACAATTTACAAATTATATGGTATTAAAACCCAAGTTCAAAAACACTTTGTGGACAACTTGTATGATAAACACCCATAGTGGATATGAATACAGTAGACAAGCAACATTGCAAGGTCTAAAGAGAAGTAGAAATCCAAAAATGGCAGAGACTTCTCATGAAGAATATGACAAGATCTGAAATCCTAGTTTACTCAAATGTTGAAAATCAATGTTGCATTCATAAAGATGGTAACAAAACGACTGGTAATGAAATGTAAGGAAGGACACTTAGTAAAGACTAAGCATGAAGAAGAAAAGGCTAACCCAAAAAATTCCATAGGCGAGAAGCTTAGACACTAAAGTTAAAACAACTCTCTTCCTTCATCTCCCAATGTTTCGATTTAAGGTTGATGAGAACCTTGAAATACCAATGTATGATGGTCAAGCTAATGCTAAAAAAATCAAATTGTTGGTTGAAACAATTAGAAATTTATTTGGCTTTTATCAAATCAAAGTAACACAATATATTTCTTTTGGCTGCTAGAAAATGTCTAAACATGCTTTTGTTGTGGTGGGAGAGATAATTAAATGTACTACTGATAGGTAAAAAGCTCGTGATTATAAACTGGGAGGATTTCAAGGTATTGTTGGAATCACAGTGCTATCCTATAGGCTATAAAGAGAAACACATCTCTTGAAATGGAAGTACCTTTGACAAAAATAGGGACAAGGTGTACAAGAATATACATTTGAATTCTAAAATCAAGCCATCAAGTTGGGTATCTCTTTAGAAGAGCTTGGGGTATTAGTGAAGTACCTTAGAGGACTATTTAGCCATATATGAAGGAAATTATAGCTCTTTAATGTGAAAATCATAGATGAGGCAAGTAAGAAATATCTCAGCGTTGAGTTGGACTTTAAAAAAGGATAATCACAAAAGGGGCAATAAGATTGTGCCCACAGTCCGAAAAACGAAAAATAACAGCCATTGAAAACATTATGGCATGGATGGACAGATGAATGAAAAGTGTTGGAAAGTGCATCTGGAATTGCATTCAAACTATAACCAATCCATGAAAGGCGAAAATGCATCTATGAAGAAAAAAAAGGCAGTGGTAGAAAACACCTCCAATGTGGATGAAGCCATAACATGCACCATACTACAACAACAAAGAGCAAGTTGAGACAAAAATTGCACTATTCAAAATCAAAATTCAAGTGAAGGATCAGAAAGTAAATGATTTGTTTGACATTGGTTCTGAATGTATTCTAATTTTCAAATCTTTAGAAGATGATCTTGGTCTAGAAGCTTATGATTTAGTATAATTGGTTTGTTGGGTTAGATCCATGAGAGATTTTCCATGACAATCACCAAGAGATGCAAAGTCAAGTTTTCCATTAATGTTGATCATGTTAGTGAAGTAGAATATGAAGTTGCACCACTAGATGCTTGTGAAGCAATGTTTGGTGGCCCATACGTATGGGATAGGGATGTCACTTCCTATAAGAAAGAGAACCAAATATCAATTCGTTAAAACAATGAAACAAGGGCAAACAAACAGCTTGATTGGAGCAAACAAGAAATCAATATAGTTCATATACGATGAAGTAGTGGACGTAGGGAGACAAGTGGAGGCCATGTGTTTCCATATCCTTCACAAGTTAGCTTTTGGAGACCAAAATCCTCACACTCAGATGTATGATTTGAAATGAATCTGCAACAAACAATGAATGGATTTAATGGCTCAACTAAAATTCAAGACACTCAACAAAACAAGAAGATTGGCTATGGAAGCAAAGCTCGAAGCTACAAAGTTAATAGCAAGGTCAAAGGATGTTGCTGATAAAGTGAAGGGCACCACACTTGTTCAATCCACTATTCCTTGCCTCTAAAGTGCCACATTTCCTATGAAAGAACAAAAGAATTAAAGAATTAAAAAGAAGACAAATAACAAAGGGACTTTTGATATGAATGCTCACAATAAAGAGATAAAGGAGAGGAAGAGCACTTGAGTTAGTGATGCAGGAGCATCGTAAGTAGCCAGCAAAGCAAGAGCAAAGGCAGAAGACAGTTGGAATTTCACCAGCGCATATTTTGAGGATGTTTTGAATTTGAATGGAGAAACTTTAATGTAATAGCTGGGGGACATAATTTCCCTTAAATGTTTTGAGTTGTAAAACATATCTAGAGCATTGTTCTCATCTGTCGGATGTGGAGGCATTTAATTATAATAATGTAAAATAGTTGTAGATTTTAATTCTGATTAGATATATTGTAAATGTGGGAGGGAAAAGTCGTAAAAGACACCCTCGTCTTGTATCATTGTATCATTCTGTAAGCTGTAGAACTATAGAGAGAAAGAACACAGAGAAGAAACCATGTACAGTAATACTTGAGTGAATATAATAAATCTTTGAGTCGCGTTCCTGGTGTTATTATGATTACTGTCTACATCTATTGAATGGTATGTTTAGAGTTGTTTTGTTTCTTTGTTATGCAATTATTTCAATTCGATGTGTATCCTTGCGATTTCATTTTGAACATATGAAGTTTGTGAGGAGAGAATTATGAGTTTCAATTGTTTCTCATCCTGAGAATTCCTGCAAAGAGTGCAGTGAATGTCTGAAAGGCGTGTGTTGACGAAGTTTCTGAGTTTTATCTCAAAAATCTCAGGAGGGATACCATTGTTCTTACTTCAGCATAAGTGCAGGTGTATCACAGAGTCATGCAAGGTGTGCACAGGCAAGTGGAAGCCTTAGGCTTTATCAATTAAAGAGGATGTTTGAAGGACTGTTGTTGCAAAAAAGTGCACAGAGTCGAAGGGTCTAATAAATAGAGGTTATTTGTGAATTCCAAAAGGAGTGCATGCAAGAATACCTTAGAAATCCTCAAGTTTGCAAGTCAAATCTCAGGAAGGAAAGAACCCTGAAGAGTTCAAGGGAAGGCGAGTGTCAAACTCACCCAAGAGATAGAAAATATCAGAAGGTTTGATGCCGGAGTGTTTGGCGGAGGAGTCTTTCATAAGTCTAAGAGGATGGTGGAAACACTTCGAGAAGAAGTATCGATTTGTCGAGGACCGTTGGAACCAGTCGACCAGTGAGAAGATCAAGGCCGAGTGTTTCTTAGCACTCACAATCCTAGGAGTAATAGAGACCATTGTATTTGGATCAATGAGGGTCATTGATCTCATGGTTGAATTTTGTTGTTAGGAAGTAAAGAAGGTTGTCACTTGGAGTCGAGAGTTTCAAACTTCTGATTCGCTAAGTCCCGATCGAATCAGGACCGTTAGATCGTGGGAGTTGAGAACCGTTTATTTGCAGTGGGATATATCATGGTTTTAGTTATCGCCAGGAGGGAGTTGTTGCATAGCATCTCATCGATAAGAAAATCTTGGGTGCTGAAAGATTGGGCCCTAGGTTTTAGACAGAGGGCATGTCAGTAAAAGTCAAGGGAGGAGTCAAAGGACCCGTTAGAATTTTGGGGTTTCGGGGATTGACGAGTCAAAGGAACTCAAATCAGGGATCGCGAAGCCATGAAATCCGAAGTACTTTTTGGGTGAAGATTGTGGTCATATCAGTTGGTCGTATAGATAAGAGTTGGTGCTCATTGCTTTCTCTCACATGCGTAGCTCCAAAGAAGGACCTGTGGCTAAATACTTGTCTGTTGAAGATTCCTGTAGGGAATCAAAGAGTTAATTAGACTCGAAGGGTGATTAAGAACGATCCTGAGGCTAGGAGGTCACGTAGAGCCTGCTAAGGCAGGGGGTGTTGCACCAGTTAGGGAGTTGAAGACTTGGGGACACCTAGCCTTCCCACTAATCCCAACAAAGCTAGCACCTCCTATCGCCCCATTCACAACATTTGAGAAGGGGATCTTTGAAAAAGAAGAGAAGGAACTACTCCAGAGAAACAAAGCACCATTGTAATCTTGCAATTGTTGAGATTTAAACATTGAGAAAAGCCATTCAATGCTAAAAATTTTCCTCTGAGTTTCTCGAGTGTAAATTCTATTGTTTATGGTGTTTAATTTCTATGTGGTTGTGGTTCTTTGTATATACTTGTTTTAGTTATGGTGTCAAATCATTTTTGGATTCAATTACTTGCTTTTGTGTTGTGAAAAGCATATGCACAACATTGAATTTCATAATACACTACCTACAAAGCATATAGACTACCCACAGATTGAACTCACCTTTAATCAAAATGTTGGTCGGTTTTCCACAGCCAATTGGTTGATTACTTTATTGTTGGGTTCAATTTCATGCTTTTTCAGTATGAAAACTGCATGCTACATCTTGATTTCTCTTTGAGGGCATCACTAGTCTACCCACAATTTAATTCCCCTTTGATTGGATCATTGATTTATGCCTACAGTATATTTACTAAGTGCTAGATCATTAGGCTTGGTATTCCTTAACTCCTAGCTCTATTCCACACTTATAGTCAAGGTGTTTTCCTTAAGCATGTTGGCAGCTAGAGATTATATGCCTATACAAATGCTCATACTTAGTGATTCGCTTAATTCTCTCAATACCTTTGCTTTATCACTAGTATAAGAATTGTGGCTTGAATGTTGTGTAAACCAAATACTACAACCTTTTGTGTATGAGCATAAACTCATATATTTGTTTAATTAAGTATTGAATGGTGCTTCGCATAAACCATATATGTTATGGCAATGCATATTAGATCCTATGGAGACCCTTTGACTTGTTCAAGCCCACAAGCATTGATATCTGTATACAACCTATACCTACAATCTATCCCCCTAAAGATCGTGTGTTGAGTAATTACCTGTAGCCTCTTCATATGGATTTATAATTACTATCGCCCTAAAGACCATGTGTTGATTAATTATCTACATCATCTTCATATGGTTTATAATTATAAGTGTGTGTGTGTGTTCAATCCCTCATGGCTATGGTGATTGCGGTAACAAGAATGGAGCCAACTGCATCATACATTTTAGTTGATGATGTAAAGAGTGGGAAGATGTGTTGTTAAGATGGTTGGGTTTTAATATTTTAGTAATCATGGTGGTATTCAAAGTATCTTACTTGATGTTATAACATAATTATAGAGTGGATTTGTTCACAGTTTGGCAGTGAGCTTGGTAATGCAAAGACAACAAACCAAGCATTGAATCCAAATCAGACACAAAGATATCCATTCAAGATAGTGGTGAGTGATAGGATAAAATCATAACCGAGGTTTCCTTATACACACAAAAGGATGTGATAGGATATTTCTTAGAAAGCAGGCGAAAACTATCAAATTTTTTTTAAACTACAGAAGGTGTGGCAATAGCAACGTAAGTTTGTCACAAGGCATTGGTGGGTTTTTTACTCTTCCACGTTTTTTCGTCGCTATTGCCATGCTTTTTCGTCACAAGTATGGAATCTGTGTCACAATCCATTGGTGGGTTTTTTTACTCTGTCACACTTTTTCATCGCTATTGCCATGCTTTTTCATCGCTACTTGCCACGCTTTTTCGTCGCAAGTATGGCATCTGCATCACAAGCCATTGGTGGGTTTTTTTACTTTTCCACACTTTTTTGTCACAAGTATGTCATCTGCGTCATAAGCCATTGGTGGTTTTTTTACTCTTGCACGCTTTTTCGTCTCTATTGCCATGCTTTTTCGTCGTTATTACCACTTTTTTGATCAGAATAAGGTATACCTCTCTTTAGGATGATGACACGTGGCAGTCTGATTTTGTCTCTATCTCCACGAATACCTAGTGTGTGGTTATAGCGACGAAAAGGGGTCCATGAAAAATATTGTTTCCTTCATGGAAAGTGCGATGGATATGTGTGGCAATAGCAACGAAAACCTATGGCAAATTTCGTCATATGTAGTAGTGATAATACATGGGACTCAAAAATTGTATTCAATTAAAAAAAAATCCTAACAAAATGTGTTTTTATTTGATATAAGGAATGAATCATATTTTAGTTCAATTTGCATAGAGGACACACAATCCAATGACAGTTATGAAAACAAAACTAGCAAATATGTTAAATATTGGAAACATACAAAAAATAATACAAAGGGGAAAGTGCCACTTGCAAGCTTAGAGGAGATGGAATCAAATGACACTACAATGTCAATTGATGGTGATAGAGTTTTTGATATTGTTAGAGAAGCTAAAATGTATGTATTAAACTAAAAAATCTTTTTTTATGTCAAAACCGTGTAGATCAAAATATAAAATATGTTATAATATAATTTAGGATTGTGCATGTTGATCTAATGATTTTCTTGTTGGAACATGCCAATACATCTTTCCAATAAAACAAACCCTTGTTTTTACTAGATACCCCTTTTTATACCCCTCAATATATGTAAACCTCCTGATACCCACACCCCCCCACCAACAACTACAATATATTGACTCTATTTTTCACAATTTAAAAACCCACTTTATGAATGAATGTGATAAGATATTGGTGAACAAGGTGAAGCCCCCATGCCTACTACTCAAACTATTTGTGATAATTTTCTAGCAAGTGAAGAAATCAAGGCATGAAGAAGTCCAACTATGGATTCTACAAGAAGGTTAATAAATATCAGATAAATACAACCAAGGGTCAAATCATGAATGTGAGTAACACATTCGTGAGAGTTGGGGCCAAACATTTATAATGGAAAATTTTTTGGCTGAAAACATTAACTTGTTTGGCTGAAGACTTGATACACATGCTTTCGGTCGAACTATTTTTTCCCAGAATTTTTGTCACCCCGCAACTTTTTTGGCCAAAAACTTGCTCATTCTGTTATCACACAAAGTGTCATTGGGGAAAATACAACCAAAATCAATAAATACGAGACACAACTGGGAGTAAGAACCACTGTCACCTTAGTAATTACTCCTCTCATTTTAGTGATGGATGATTCCACCATAAGGGAGGATTCCTGGGTGACCTTGGGGGGATTGAGGTAGCAAGACAAGGGTTTAGAAAGGCTCCCTCCTTTGGTCACTGAATGAGACTTCTTAGGGTTTGAACAGTGATGAATTTGGTGAAGGCAAGAGAGAATCTTATCAATAACCTACAAAACCAACATCAAAAACATTATCCCAAGACCAAAGATTATGAAAATAAACCCCCAAACACAAAGGGACACAACAAGAAACCTTGTTTTCCCAAAATTTGTAGCAAACTGTAAATTATACCAGCAATAAGTGAATGTTAACAACTTCATTAAATCACCATAAAAATCAACATTAAATGATGGCAAATAAAATCTTGCAACCAGTAGACAATATTCCAATGATTAAACCACAATTTTGAAGATTGAATGGGATGCCAAGTAAATGTTATCAACAAGTTTATAACAGCCCTAGATAGATGTAGAAAACATTTTCTACTTCAACAAGTTTCCACCACATAAATTAGAAAATAAATGTGCCAATTTATCGCCCTTAACAAGTGGATTCATTTGCAGTATTCAAGCACAATTTTCTGTAATGAAAAAAATAAGCAAGAGTAAGAGAGAGATTTTGATGCAGCCCTACTGACTGTAGCTAACTTGTTATTATAACAATAATAAATACTCCAATGAATCAATATGTTCCAGTATGGGAAGGTGATTTCATGCTAGTCTCATCATCCAAGGCCTCTTTCATGGGCCAATGACATCATTAGGTGTGCAATGTTCATCGTCAATGCCCTCCAAGGGTAGGGTAAAACTTCCATCCTATGGGGTTTCAAGACCATATGGATATCCAAAGTGCCTTAGTACCTCCATGAATTATGTCACCAAGAAAGACCCTACAAAGAAAAATAAGGTACACCCTCCAAGGGTTCACAAGTCATATGAATCATGCCAAGTAATTCAATCTTAATAAAACAGCCACCCAAACAAGTACATTAGATCCCCTATTTCAAATTAAACACATGCTCAGAGAATTTATGAAATTTACCAAATTTAAATATGGGAGGGTTATCAAAAGGCCCTATTGGGTAAGCCAATTCCCCAAGTAGAGGAGTGTTTCCCGATTGAACCTTATCTAGGCCATGTGATGAATGTGACGTGGATGAGGGAGAAAATTTTGGGCATGGGGTCATTGACATGCAATGGTCTCATATGGTCTCATTTCCCTGGGTTCCTTTGTTGAGGGTGTACTGCATCCTTGATTTACCTTTCATTTGGGTCGCAACCTTTTTCCAGCCCCATAATTTTCCCTTTTTATATTTTCTTTAGATGATTTACAAGTCCCCTTTACAAGGTTTCTTGATTTGTGTGCATTAAATGCATTTCCTTTTATGTGGGATACTAATAAATCCTTTTCAAATAGGTGAAGTTTTAATTCACACTCAGATCTTGGGGCAAGTTCTTATAAAGGTGGAGCTCAAATTGTTGGACTATGGGTTTTGTGTCTCGTGTATCCCTGCCACTTCATTTTGATCATGGCTACTTTTTTCTTTTATTATTTGTTGATGTTGGTTGCAACAACCTATAGGCCTTTAGCCCCTTCTTCCCATAATAGAATGGGGTATAAGCCATTTTTTGGGTACATGTAATGCCAACAATGAAAAGGTGAGGATACAAAGAGGAGTGAAGATGAAACGTGATAAAATATGTTCAAGAATGACATGATGAACCATTAGGAAGGACTTCTAGTAGCACCCTTTTCCCCGAGGATGTAAAACTTACTAGGAACCCTAGGATAACCACCAAGATGAAGAATGGTAAAAGTCATAACTTCCAAGAAAATGTATCATAATCAGAAAGAAACAATTGAAACTTATCTA
>JASDQU011400609.1:67510-94545 GCA_032191745.1 Picea mariana | reverse complement strand
ATGAGTGAGATAGATAAATAAAACAAACTAATTTTTAATATCTACTAATCTACTCATATAGATCTACAACTACACTATTGAAAATCTACACAAGCAAACTAGTTTGCTTGGGAAATCTACTCTATATCTCAAAGAAATGCTCCAAAAAAACCACAATATCACCTCAAATGAATAAGTGTACCAAGAAAAATCTTTGATACACCAATGTCCTCCAAATCGTTTTCTATTACCAAGTAGGAAGTTGCAAAAACTAGTTGCTACATGTTCCTCTCCAAAAGTGAGAGCAAGAATGAATGAAGCAAGTTGGGAGAGATGAGAAGTGTGAGGAGAAAATTTGGTAGCATAACAATAGCACACGAATTGGTGAGTAAAAGAGGTTGAGAGGGCCTTCATTTATACTTGGAGAGGCAAAGTTACCCCTCTTGGATCAAATCCAAGTGTTCACCACCAAGCACAAGTGAAGATCTCAAAGAGGGGGGCACATTTCTAGGGTTAGAGGCAAGGATAGATGAGGTGGAGTGAGGTGGAGGGTGTGGGCCAAGTCTAAAGGCTGATTTGGAAGGCTTATAAGGGCGCACCAATGGAGAGAGGGCCCCACTCCTTCAAGTTTTGCATGTCCTAAGGTTTTCTCATGAGGGGGGGCACAAATCCCCTAAGGGGGCAAAATGTATGAAGATGAGGTTATGTCTAGGGGGTGTAGAATGGGTAGGAAAAGGTTAGGATAGGATAGGATTAGGTAAAAACATTATTTCCCACCTTTAGCTCAAACATTTAACTCAATTTTACAAAATTTGACATTTTTACTATGTCATGACTTAGCAATTAAATTGTTGTTTTTGACTAACTGAGACTCCTCATGGACAAACACCTAGAAAAAATTGTCCAAATGAGATGAAACTTGGTCCAAGGGTGTAGGGGGTCTCATTCCATTTCTTTTGAGCACAAATGCCCCTAGCAAAATCCCAAGGACCTAGTTTTTACATTTTTCATCAAATTTTAATTAAAATTACCCAACTTAGGCAATTTTAATAAATTAAAAAAAAAACTATCTAGACGAGACGGAATTCCACCAAAATTTTATAGATATATTACATGGTCATTTACAACATTCCTAAACACTAGCTACCAGAGGAAGAAACCATTAGAACGCCTTTCACCACTTTGGAGGAATTATTGTGGGAGTGAAAAACTTAAGGGAAATTAATAAGGGTGGTTACGCCAAATTAATAACATGAGGAAACACAACAATCAGTGAAAGGGAATCCTATAACGATGAAGTCCTAAGGTAATTGAATTAACTATGATCCATGCATGCCTATTACATTATTATCCCATGCAGGGGAGCGGAAATTCCATTACAAAAATATGTGTTGAAAGCCAACACAACCTTGTAGAACCATGAAGTCTCTAACTTTGTAGCATCTGATGATGCATATCTTCATGGTACATGGAGTTGACCCCCTATTTGAATAGGTGGTCAACATTTGGCTCCACATGGAGATGTATGTTTGATATTCACTTTTGGGAAGGAGAGCATACGAGAATCCAACATCTACAAAACCAAGTGCTCACCATTACCCAACATAAACATACATATATATGACAAATGAAATGCTATAAACAATAACTACATAAAGAAAAAACGAGTACGAAATGGAACTATGATACAATGAGGCATCTAAGTACATAATAACATAATAAACTGAAATAATACAAAACTGAAATACAAGGAGAAGGGTTAGAGCTACGTTACAAAGGTTGTCCCTTTGGACACCAAGTTGCCATATGAAGAAACACTTCAAGGTGGAGTCCTCTCACTAGCATGTCTGAATTTATGTCGTCCCACTGGTTGGGAAGAGTTGTTAGAATACTGATACACTTTATCCCGACTTCTAATTTTTCCATGTGAATCCCACTTTCTAATCTTAGGCCACTTGGGACAATCCTCCTTAAAATATTTCTGATGACTTTCCATAGGTGCCAAGTGAAACGTTTCTAAACTTAATTTTTCCTTAAAAGGCTTGGCATACCTTTTCACAGGGATGATATAATTTATTTTATCAATACTAACCTTATCATCCTTACTACATTTCATCACATAATCCATCTTTGATTTTCCCAATTTCTGAAAAATAAGTAGGATGTGGCCCAAGAATTCCATTTGACTTTTCCTGAAATCTAATTGATTCCTTTGATGAAGGTTGAGATGATAACACATTTTCAACTGAAAAATCCAACTCTGACTTTAATTCTGAAGGAGTCAAACCATTATCTACTTTATCCTAATCTTCCTCAAGAAAAATCCCATCAAAAGAATCCATGGTGTCCCAAACATTACAAATGCTTGGGGGTTCACTGTTAAGTTCCATCATGGTAGATGTTAGAGAAGTAGAGTCTATCTTATAACATCCCATCTCTATTTCCCAATATACAATATCATTCTTGGGATTCCTAGCATCCTCAACATGGTACTTCCTTTCCATCTCCCTGTTTAATATAAACATTGAATCATTTGGAGTTGGAATGGTGGCATAAGTTAAATCCATTTGTAAATTACCACCTAAATCTGCAGTTGTCTTTCTAGAAAGCAACATACCCCAAGCATCAGGCACATCAATTACACCAATGTCCATTTCTATCATAATGTCAGGGAATGCAGCCAAGTGTACCTGTAACCCTTTAATCAAACCATGCACCTGAATTGTCTTGTTATCCATAGCACAAATGTTATGATAAGTTCTAGATATCCTTAAGTTTAACTGTTCCATTACTTTCTTATTCATAACATTTTAGGTAGCTCATGAATCAAGCATACAATTGTGAAGAATACAATCATTCATGAGCAATGATAAGTAAAAAGGTCTATTCTTTTCATTTACCCTATCCATATTCTGCAAAATAACAAGTGCAACCTGATAAGCTATTACTGGTGGAATGTAAACATTATTCTGAGAAGGATTTCCTATGGCTCGGAGTAGCTTCTTCCTCTGAGAAGGAATCTTCATTATTTCCGACACGGGCACCAACATTTTTGCATTACTTAACCATCCACCCAAGTCAATATTCAATTTTGAGTTAACATGCACATTTGACTTAGGAGGGGTTGGGGCTACCTTGGCAATGTTTTCTTGATTTCTATCTTGACTTCTATTTCCATTCCTTTGGTAGTAATGCCTCTATACTTAACCATTTTAGCTACTTGTTGTGGGGTAGGCTTTATACCAAACTTTTATGTTGCCTTATCCACCACAAACTCATTTATGCAATTCATCTCCTCACTATGTTCATCCAAATTCATCCAATCATACATGCCAACATTATGCTCGTGACCAAACATATTAACTTGTTCATTTTCTGCTCTATAAGGTCTCATCTCATCACAAAGGTGAAGGAAGACTTGGCAAGTTGATTCTTCATGAAATTGTCCACAAGGTCTACAATAAGGAATAACTTGGTGGTCAACCAAGTTAGTGGACTCAAATGGATTTGGTGGTATTTGATCTTGGGGAGGAGGTCTCTTAGGACATTTATCATTTGGCCTATGTTGGGGCCTACTAGCTTGACCCCTTTCCATGGCTATCAACCTATTTTGCATGGCTTTCATTTGACTAACATGTTCCTTCAACTAATTAGCATGATTAATTTCCATTTGTTTAATCAATTGAGTGAGTTCTTTAATGCCATCATTAGAAGATCCTTGATTCACAACCTTATTCTTCTTCTCTTCATAAGGTTGGAAAGAAGTTCCTCTAGTAAAACCAGGAATATTGGACTTCCTAGCTTCACGCATGTTTATGTCAATCTTCACAGCCATAACGTATTCATCCTTAAGAGTTTGAGGATCCTTATCCCTTAGTGCATATCTCATTTCTCCATCAAAAGATTCCATATAGTAGATCAAAATTATAGTCTCAGAAGGCGTAATTTCTTGAGGGAGACTTTTCGCCAAGTCAGAAAATCTCTTGTTAAATTCATCCACAGTTTCATTTTCCCTTCTCTAACTTGAACTAAGGGCAGCTAGTAAAAATCAGTTTTCCTTTTGGTCACCCAACCTTTTCTTGAATTCTGTCAATATTTCATCTAGGGTGCTAAACTTGTTAGGATCAAACTCTGAAAATGACTCTGCAGCATCCCCATCTAAAGAGTACACAAATAAAGTCATCTTAACATCCTCTTCATTATGACCATTACAATACTTCAAGACACATAGATTAAAATTTAGGATGTGAGAGTGAACATTGACTACATTATTCCCCTGAAAACATGGCAACTTATCAATGGCCTTTTCAGGAACCGTGTGAGGAGCCCTTTGGATTGCTACAAAATTCAAAGGCCTAAAAACAAACTCATGGTTGCGTTAGGAGTATTAGTGGGAGTATTAACAGTTGATTGATTATTATTAGTTTGGAACAAGTATTGGATATCAATGAGTGCTTCTTCTCCAAGACTTTCAAGTAACCTTGTAGGATAAAGGTGATTTAACCTCCTCCTATAAAACTTTTCAGGCTGAGGAAAAGAATAAATCACTCCTTGTGAAGTGCTCCTAGTAGTATACTTGACAGATCTGTTCAATGGAGTCACCACTCAGAAAGAAAGCAAACAAAAACAACCAATGCAAGTTAAAAAAATTAGGGACTAAAGTTTATTACTTAGTTCTTAAAAAATAAGTTAATTATGTCGTTTAGACCAAGGATAAAAGACTTATACCCGACAACGGTGCCAAAGATGCTTTCATCCTCATACACACTTGCAAACGTGTGCTAAGTCCTGCTCACTTAGTGTGTCCTTGGAGGCACAATGCCTAGGTTCAAAGCCCATGCTGTCACTTTAACTTGAACCTCTTCCATCTAGGCTTACTCCTAGGGAAGCCAAGGGGGGTAGACCCTAGTTACTATATGAGATTAAACATTGAGTTCTAGGAGTTGGGCTTAATTAGTTAAAAGGTTAGGGGGGAATATCTAGCCTATATGCAAAGGCAACAATGCAATGTGCAACAAATCAAATGAAAGCAAGCATTTTCCTAGGACAACAAAGACTACTGCCTAAGATTGGGCAAGGGGTAAACTAGAGTGTAAGGGGGGTAGATTTTACAATGATTACACAAGATTACAAAGATTACAAAAGAACTAGAAATGATACTACAAGATTAGATACAAATATATAACAAAATAATATCTAAGAATTACAATTAACACAAGTACATGAAATATACAAAGATACAAACACTAACCCAACTACTTAATTTTGTAGGAAAATAAGATATTCAAATGAAGAGATTACCAACACATCAAGCCAACATGCTCAACAATAGAGTGTCTCCAATAGATGCACACTCTATGTTACTACTTTCAATGGCAACACAAATTACACAAATCCCAACAATGAAGTTCCTTCAAAGGATGTGCAACTTCAAGCAGGAATGATCCAATATATCAACACACAACTTAAAATGAGAAATGAATGCCTAAAACAAGCATCTAAGGGAAAAGGGCGCAACTTGAGAACCACTTAGTTATTCATCGACAACATTTAAACAAACTTGCATGGAAATGTAGATGTAAAGTGAAAGCTTGCAAGATTAAAATGTCAACCACAAGAAAGTAAATGCTAATTAGATGTCCCAAGGGTTGAAGGTGGATTAAGAATTGTGAAAGTTATTAAGTTGATGAATAAATCCTAACTAAGTGTCAACCTCAAGACTCCCCCCGCTTGTACCAAGTAGTTGTTGGGTGCTCAAGAAGTGAGGCAACAAGGCCCCACCCTAGCTCCATAGGTCAGCCCAAGGAAAGAAGTTCTCCCGAAAAGGACGCTGAGCGCCACGAGATCGCCCCCAACCTATCACCTTCCATTGCTTCCTTTCAATCCTCTTTTAAGTGGAAAATTTGGGTGAGTAATGAGTGCCTTATTAGTTCTAATGAATTTTAAGCCTATGAAACTAAGGTTGATTAGTTAGTGAGTGTGTTGGGCAAGATGTTGCTTGCCAAAAGTTAGGTGCTTGAACCAAAAATGAAATGAAAACTTGTAAGGAATTGAAAGTGTTTAACCACAAGATATTGCTTAAAAGAGCATGAAAATAACTTTAACAACACTTGCAAGAAAAGAAAAAATAAGTTGCCTTAAACCATTCACAACATGCCCATGATATTTGCAATAAGATAAAAGTGCTTGTGAAAGATTATAAACTAGAGACAAGTACTTGAAAAGATAGAGCTTACAAATGAAAGATGATAAAGCATAAAATAGATCACTATACCTCCATGGGCCTAAACTAGCATTAGTGTATGTTACTTCTACTTTTAGATAAATGTTTAAGTCATTAAGCACATTAGAAGGAAAACACTAAACTAGCCATACGATTTTGGGGGTTGTCTAAGCCAAGCTCACTCCAAGGTGTAGGAAACAAATAAAATTTAAATGTTTTGAAAGGGAAAACTAAACTAAACAAACCACTCACAATGGCACAAGGTGGAGGCAAGCCTTCCTACTTTGTGCCAAAGAGGGTTGAAAAAAATAAACACAAACAAAAATGTTAAACTAGCCACACAACCTTGTCCTAATGACAAGTGGGGAAACAATGAAAGGAAAAGTGCAGAAAATTAAAAGGTTATCCTAGCCTTACAATTTTGGGGGTTGGCTAAGCCAAGCACACACCAAGATGTAGGTACTAAACTAGATTACAAATTACAGAAATTTATTAACAAGAATGCAAGCCTCTTAGGGACTCCCTAGGGCTTGTTACAATGCTAGAAAGATGAAAGAAAAGATGGGTATTGTTACCCAACCAAGTGAAGCCTTTCTTGAGTGTTTTGTGACCAAATTTGGGTAGCAATTTCCCTTGTACTGGCAAGAATCTGCAAAAAACAACAAGCTATTGCTTGGTGGAAACGCTGCAAAACACACAAAAATGTCAAAGAAAATTTATGGTTTTACACATAAATTTTCTGCATACAAATTTTAGCAAGTATAATAATTGATTGAACTATTCTAGAGTGTTAGCAACCCAAATTTCTGATATGTAAAGAACAAAAAATAGAAGTAGAAAGTAAGGAGGCTTAAGGAAGGTTGTGAAGGCAACTTCTAGATCAAAGCTAGCCTTGCAAACCCTTGAGATAACCTGCAAATTGTGAAACAATCTTATGAGATAAGAGCAAAGATGAGTGAGATAGATAAATAACACAAACTAATTTCTAATATCTACTACTTTGCTCATATAGATCTACAACTACACTATTGAAAATCTACCCAAGTAAACTAGTTTGTTTGAGAAATCTACTATATATCTCAAAGAAATGCTCCAACAAAACCACAATATCACCTCAAATGAATAAGTGTACCAAGACAAATCTTTGATACACCAATTTTCTCTAAATTTTTTTCTATTACCAAGTAGGAAGTTGCAACAACTAGTTGCTACAAGTTACTCTCCAAAAGTTAGAGCACAAATGAATGAAGCAAGATGGGAGAGATGAGAAGTGTGAGGTGAAAATTTGGTAGCATAACAATAGAACACGAATTGGTGAGTAAACGAGAGTGAAAGGGTCTTCATTTATACTTGGAGAGACAAAGTTACCCCTCTTGGATCAAATCCAAGTGTCCACCGCCAAGCAAAAGTGAATATCTCAAGGAGGGGGGCACATTTCTAGGGTTAGAGGCAAGGATATATGAGGTGGAGTGTTATGGAGGGTGTGGGACAAGTAGAAAGGTTGAGTTGGAAGGCTTATAAGGGCGCATCAATGGAGAGAGGGCCCCACTCCTTCAATTTTTTCATGTTCTAAGGTTTTCTCATGAGGGGGGGAGCAAATCCCCTAGGGGGGCGAAATGTAAGAAGAGGGGATCATGTCTAGGGGGTGTAGAATGGGTAGGAAAAGATTAATATATGATAGTATTAGGTAAAAACATCATCTCCTACCTTTACCTCAATTTTACAAAATTTGACATTTTTACTATGTCACAACTTAGCAATTAAATTGATGTTTTTGACTGACTGAGACTCCTCATGGACAAACACTTAGCAAAACTTGTTCAACTGAGCTGAAACTTGGTCCAAGGGTGTAGGGGGCTCATTAAATTTATTTTTAGCACAAATACCTCTATCAAAATCCCAAGGACCTAGTTTTTACATTTTTCATCAAATTTTAATTAAAATTATCCAACTTAGGCAATTTTAATAAATTAAAAAAAAAAACTATCTAGACTCGACGAAATTCCAAAGAACTTTTAGAGATGTCTTACATGGTCATTTACAACATTCCTAAACACTAGCTACCAGAGGACGAAACCATTAGAACGTCTTTCACCACTTTGAAGGAATTATTGTGGGAGTGAAAAACTCAAGGGAAATTAATAAGGTTGGTTATGCCAAATTAATAACCTGAGAAAAAAAAAAACTCAGTGAAAGGGACTCCTCTAATGATGAATTCCTAAGGTAACTAACCTAAATATGATCCATGTAGACCTATTACTTTATTATCCCATGCAGAGGAGTGGAAATTCCATTACAAAAATATGTGTTGAAGGCCAATACAGCCTTGTAGAACCAGATAGTCTCTGACTTTGTAGCATCTGATGATGCATAATTTCATGGTACATGGAGTTGACACTCTATTTGAATAGGTGGTCAACATTTGGCTCCACATGGGGACATATGTTTGATCTTCACTTTTGGGAAGGAGAGCATACGAGAATCCAACATCAACAAAACCAAATGCTACAAAGTCATTAACAAGAATGCAAGCCTCTTAGGGACTCCCTAGGGCTTGCTACAATGCTATAAAGATGAAAGAAGAGATGGGTATTGTTACCCAACCAAGTGAAGCCTTCCTTGAGTGTTTTGTGACCGAATTTGGGCAGCATTTCCGCTTGTACTGAAAAGAATCTGCAAAAAACAACAAGTTATTGCTTGCTGGAAATGCTGCAAAACACAAACAAATGTCAAAGAAAATTTATGTTTTTACACATAAATTTTCTACATACAAATTTCAGCAAGTATATTGAATTATTCTAGAGTGTTAGAAAACTCAAATTTTTGATATGTAAAGAACAAAAAATAGAAGTAGAAAGTAAGGAGGCTCAAGGTAGGTTGTGAAGGGAAGCTTCTAGCTCAAAGCTAGCCTTGCAAACCCTTGAGTTAACCTGCAATTTGTGAAACAATCTTATGAGATAAGAACAAATATGAGTAAGATAGATAAATAATACAAACTAATTTGTAATATCTACTACTCTACTCACATATATCTACAACTACACTATTGAAAATCTACCCAAGCAAACTAGTTTGCTTGGGAACTCTACTCTATATCTCAAAGAAATGCTCCAACAAAACCAAAATATCACCTCAAATTATTAAGTGTACCAAGAAAAATATTTGATACACCAATTTCCTTCAAAGATTTTTCTATAACCAAGTAGGAAGTTGCAACAACTAGTTGCTACAAGTTCCTCTCCAAAAGTGAGAGCAAGAATGACTAAAGCAAGATGGGAGAGATGAAAAGTGCGAGGAGAGAATTT
Source organism: Picea mariana (assembly GCA_032191745.1). NCBI lineage: Eukaryota > Viridiplantae > Streptophyta > Pinopsida > Pinales > Pinaceae > Picea > Picea mariana. The sequence continues at coordinate 85,038 of JASDQU011400609.1, read as the reverse complement.
GGTAGCATAACAATAGCACACAAAATAGTGAGTAAAATAGGGTGAGAGGGCCTTCATTTATACTTTGAGAGGCAAAGTTACCCCTCTTGGATAAAATCCAAGTGTTCACCACCAAGCACAAGTGAAGATCTCAAGGAGGGGGGTGCATTTCTAAGGTTAGAGGCAAGGATAGATAAGGTGGAGTGAGGTGGAGGGTGTGGGCCAAGTCTAAAGACTGAGTTGGAAGGCTTAGAAGGGAACACCAATGGAGATAAGGCCCCACTCCTTCAATTTTTGCATGTTCTAAGGTTTTCTCATGAGGGGGGGCACAAATCCCCTAGGGGGCGAAATGTATGAAGAGGGGGTTATGTTCAGGGGGTGTAGAATGGTAAGAAAAGGTTAGGATAGGATAGGATTAGGTAAAAAAATCATCTCGCACCTTTACCTCAAACATTTAACTCAATTTTACAAAATTTGACATTTTTAATATGCCATGACTTAGCAATTAAATTGTTGTTTTTGACTAACTGAGACTCCTCATGGACAAACACCTAGAAAAACTTGTCCAACTAAGTTAACATGCACATTTGACTTAGGAGGGGTTGGGGCTACCTTGGGAATGTTTGTTTGATTTCTATCTTGACTTCTATTTCCATTCCTTTGGTAGGTAATGCCTCTATACTTAACCATTTCAGCTACTTGGACCAAAATTTTCTTATCCACCACAACCTCATTTATGCAATTCATCTCCTCACTATGTTCATCCAAATCCGTCCAATCATACACACCAACATTATACTCATGACCAAACATATTAACTTGTTCATTTTCTACTCTATAAGGTCCCATCTCATCACAAAGGTGAAGGAAGACTTGGCAAGTTGATTCTTCATGAAATTTTCCACAAGGTCTACAATAAGGAATAACTCGGTGGTCAACCAAGTTAGTGGAATCAAATGGATTTGGTGGTCTTTGATCTTGGGGAGGAGGTCTCTTAGGAAATTTATCATTTGGCCTATGTTGGGGCCTACTAGCTTAACCCCTTTCCATGGCTATCAACCTATTTTGCATGGCATTCATTTGACTAACATGTTCCTTCAACTGACCAGGTCAGAACATCTCTTGTTAAATTCATCCATAGTTTCATTTTCCCTTTTCTGACTTAAACTAAGGACATCTAGTCAAAATCGGTTTTATTTTTGGTCACCCCACCTTTTCTTGAATTCTATCAATATTTCATCTAGGGTGCTAAACTTGTTAGGATCAAACTCTGAAAACCACTCTGCAGCATCCCCCTCTAAAGAGTACACAAATAAAGTCATCTTAACATCCTCTTCATTATGAACATTACAATACTTCAAGACACATAGATAAAAATTTTGGATGTGAGAGTGAACACTGACAACATTATTCCTCTGAAAACATGGCAACTTAGCAATGGCCTTTTCAAGAACCGTATGAGGAGCCCTTTGGATTGTTGCAAAATTCAAAGACCTCAAAAACAAACTCATGGTTGCGTTAGGAGTATTAGTGGGAGTATTAACAGTTGATTGATTATTATTAGTTTGGAACAATTATTGGATATCAGTGAGTGCTTCTTCTCCAAGACTTTCAAGTAGCCTTCTAGGAGCAAGACGATTTAAACTCCTATAAGCCTTTTTAGGTTCAAGAAAATTATAAATCACTCCTTGTGAAGTGCTCTTAGAATTATACTTGACAGATTTGTTTAATGGAGTCGCCACTTGGAAAGAAAACAAACAAAAACAACCAATGTAAGATAAAAAAAATTAGGGACTAAAGTTTATTACTTAGTTTTTAAAAAATAAGTTAATTATGTCGTTTAGACCAAGGATAAAAGACTTATGCCCCGCAACGACGCCAAAGATGTTTTCGTCCTCATACACACTTGAAAATGTGAGCTAAGTCATGCTCACTTAGTGTGTCCTTGGAGGCACAATGCCTAGGTTCAAATCCCACACTGTCACTTTGACTTGAACCTCTTATGTCTAAGCTTACTCCTATGGAAGTCAAGGGGGGTAGACCCTAGTTACTAGATGAGATTAAATGTTGAGTTATAGGATTTGGGTTAAATTAATTAAAAGGTTAGGGGGGGAGATCTAGCCTATATGCAAAGGCATCAATGCAATGTGCAACAAATCAAATGAAAGAAATCATTTTCCTAGGACAACTAAGACTAGTGCCTAAGATTGGGAAAGTGGTAAACTAGAGCGTAAGGGGGATATATTTTACAATGATTGCACAAGATTACAAAGATTACAAAAGAACTACAAATGATACTAAAAGATTAGATACAAATATATAACAAAAGAATATCTAAGAGTTACAATTAACACAAGGTACATGAAAGATACAAAGATACAAACACTAACCCAACTACTTGATTTTGTAGGAAAAGAAGATATTCAAATGAAGATATTACCAACACATCAAGCTAGCATGCTCAACAATAGAGTGTCTCCAAAATATGCACACTTAATGTGACTACTTTCAATGGAAACACAAATTACACAAAGCCCAACAATGAGGTGGATCCAAAGGATGCACAACTTGAAGCAGGGTTGATCCAATATATCAACACACAACTTAAAATGAGAAATGAATGCCTAAAACGAGCCTCCAAGGGCAAAGGGTGCAACTTAAGAACCACTTAGTTATTCATACACAACATTTAACAAACTTGCATGGAAATTCAATGTAGATGTAAAGTGAAAGTTTGCAAGATTAAAATGTCAACCACAAGAAAGTAAATGCCAATTAGATGTCTTAAGGGTTGAAGGTGGATTAAGGATTGTTATAGTTATTAAGTTGATGATTAGATCCTAACTAAGTGTCAACCTCAAGACTCCCCCCGCTTGTACCAAGTAGTTGTTGGGTGTTAAATAAGTGAGGCAACAAGGCCCCACCCTAGCTCCACAAGTCAACCCAAGGAAAGAAGTTCTCTCGGAAAGGACGTTGAGCGCCACGAGATCATCCCCGACCTATCACCTTTCGTTGCTTCCTTTCAATCCCCGTTTAAGTGGAAAAGTTGTGCCAGTAATGAGTGCTCTATTAAGTCTAATGAATTTTAAGCCTATGAAACTAAGGTTGATTAGTCAGTGAGTGTGTTGGGCAAGATATTGCTTGCCAAAAGTTAAGTGCTTGAACCAAAAACGAAATGAAAACTTACAAAGAATTGAAAGTGCTTAACCACAAGATATTTCTTAAAAGAGCATGAAAAGAACTTGAACAACACTTGCAAGAAAAGAAAAATTAAGTTGCCTTAAACTATTCACAACATGCCCATGATATTTGCATTAAGATTGGGAAATATTATAAACTAGAGACAGGTATTTGAAAAGATAGAGCTTGCAAATGAAAGATTATAAAGCATAAAATAAACCACTATGCCTCCATGGGCCTAAACTACCATTAGTGTATGTTACTTCTACTTCTAGATAAATTTTTAAGTCATTAATCACATTAGAAGTAAAACACTAAACTAGCCATACGATTTTGGGGGTTGGCTAAGCCAGGCTCACTCCAAGGTGTAGGCAACAAATAAACTTTAAATGTTTTGAAAGGGAAAACTAAACTAAACGAACCACCCACAATGGCACAAGGTGGAGGCAAGCCTTCCTATTTTGTGCGAAAGAGGGATGAAAGAAATAAACAAAAACAAAAATGTTAAACTAGCCACACAACCTTGTCTTAATGACAAGTGGGGCAACAATGAAAGGAAAATTGCAGAAAATTAAAAGTTTATCCTAGCCTTAAGATTTTGGGGGTTGGCTAAGCCAATCTCACACAAAGATGTAGGCACTAAACTAGATTACAAATTACAAAAAAATATTAACAAGAATGCAAGCCTCTTAGGGACTCCTTAGGGATTACTACAATGCTAGAAAGATAAAAGAAGATATGAGTATTGTTAACCAACCAAGTGAAGCCTTCATTGAGTGTTTTGTGACCAAATTTGGGCAGCACTTCCCCTTGTATTGGCGAGAATCTGCAAAAAACAACAAACTATTGCTCGTTGGAAATGTTGCAAAACACACAAAAATGTCAAAGAAAATTTCTTTTTTTTACACAGAAATTTTATGCATACAAATTTCAGCAAGTATAATAATTGATTAACCTATTCTACAGTGTTAGCAAACCCAAATTTATTATATGTAAAGAACAAAAAATAGAAGTAGAAAGTAAGGAGGTTCAAGGTAGGTTGTGAAGGCAATCTTCTAGCTTAAAGCTAGCATTGCAAACCCTTGAGATAACCTACAACTTGTGAAACAATCTTATGAGATACAAGCAAAGAGGAGTGAGATAGATAAATAACACAGACTAATTTGTAATATCTACTACTCTCTCATATATATATCTATAACTACACTATTGAAAATCTTAACAAACAAACTAGTTTGCTTGGGAAATCTACTCTATATCTGAAAGAAATGCTAAAAAAACCCACAATATCAACTCATATGAATAAGTGTACCAAGACAAATCTTTGATACGCCAATGTCATCCAAAGATTTTTCTATTACCAAGTAGGAAGTTGCAGCAACTAGTTGCTACAAGTTCCTCTCCAAAAGTGAGAGCAAGAATGAATGAAGCAAGAAGGGAGAGATGAGAATTGTGAGGAAAACATTTGGTAGCATAACAATAGCACAATAATTGGTGAGTAAAAGAGGGTGAGAGGGCCTTCATTTATACTTGGAGAGACAAAGTTACCCCTCTTGGATCAATTCCAAGTGTTCACCACCAAACACAAGTGAAGATCTCAAGGAGAGGGGCACATTTGTAGGGTTAGAGGCAAGGATATATGAGGTGGAGTGAGGTGGAGGGTGTGGGCCAAGGAGTGTAGAATGGGTAGGAAAATATTATGATAGGATAGGCTTATTTAAAAACATCATCTCCCACCTTTACCTCAAACATTTACCTCAATTTTACAAAATTTGACATTTTTACTATGTCATGACTTAACAATTAAATTGTTGTTTTTGAATGACTAAGACTCCTCATTGATAAACACCTAGAAAAACTTGTCCAACTAAGCTGAAACTTGGTCCAAGGGGGTCTCATTCCATTTATTTTGAGTTCAAATACCCCTAGAAAAATCCCAAGGACTTACTTTTTACATTTTTCATCAAATTTTAATTAAAATTACCCAACTTAGGGAATTTTAATAAATTAAAACAAAAACCTATCTAGACTCAACAGATTTCCGCAAAAAATTTAGAGATGTCTTCAACAGATTTCCGCAAAAAATTTAGAGATGTCTTACATGGTAATTTACAACATTCCTAAACACTAGCTAGCAGAGGAAGAAACCATTAGAACGCCTTCACCACTTTGGATGAATTATTGTGGGAGTGAAAAACTCAAGGGAAATTAATAAGGCTGGTTAGGCCAAATTAATAACCTGAGAAAAAAAAACACCGAGTGAAAGGGACTCCTCTAATGATGAATTCCTAAGGTAAATGGCCTAACTATGATCCATGTAGGCCTATTACATTATTATCCCATGCAGAGGAGCGGAAATTCCATTAAAAAAATGTGTTGAAGGCCAACACGGCCTTGTAGAACCAGGAAGTCTCTGACTTTGTAGCATCTGATGATACATATCTTCATGGTACATGGATTTGACCTCCTAGTTGAATAGGCGGTCAACATCTGACTCCACATGGGGATGTGTGTTTGATTTTTGGGAAGGAGAGCATACAAGAATCCAGCATCTACAAAACCAAGTGTTCACCAATACCCAACATAAACATACATATATATGACAAATGAAATGCTATAAACAATAACTACATAAAGAAACAACTATTACAAAATGGAACTATGATACAATGAGACATCTAAGTACATAATAACATAATGAAATGAAATAATACAAAACTGAAATACAAGGAGAAGGGTTAGAAATACGTTNGTTTGACTTTATGTCGTCCCACTAGCTGAGAAGAGTTTCTAGAAGAATGATACACTTTATCCTAACTTCTGATTTTTCCATGTGAATCTCACTTTCTAATCTTAGGCCACTTGGGACAATCCTCCTTAAAAAAGTTCTAATGACTTTCCATAGGTGCCAAGTGAAAAGTTTCTGAATTTAATTTTTCCTTAGAAGGCTTGACATACCTTTTCATAGGGATGATATACTTTAATTTATCAATACTAACCTTATCATCCTTACTACTTTTCATCATATTTTCATGACATAATCCATCTTTGATTTTCCCAATTTCCGAAACATAAGCAGGGTGTGGCCCAAGAATTCCATATGAATTCTCCTGACATCTAACTGATTCCTTTGATGAAGGTTGAGATGATAACAAAATTTCAACTGAAAAATCCAACTCTGACTTTAATTCTGAAGGAGTCAAACCATTATCTGCTTTATCCAAATCATCCTCAAGAAAAATCCCATCAAAAGAATCCATGGTGTCCCAAACATTACAAATGCTTGGGGGTTCACTATTAAGTTCCATATTGGTAGATGTTAGAGAAGTAGACTCTATCTCATAACATCCCGTCTCTATTTCCCAATATATAATATCATTCTTGGGATTCCTAGGATCCTCAACATGGACTTCCTTTCCAACTCCCTGTTTAATCTAAGCATTGAACCATTTGGAGTTGGAATGGTGGCATAAGTTAAATACATTTGTAAATTACCACCTAAATATGCAGCTGTATTTCTAGAAAGAAACATACCCCAAGCATTAGGCACATCAATTACAACAATGTCCATTTCTATCATAATGTCAGGGAATGCAACCAAGTGTACTTGTAACCCTTAAATCAAACCATGCACCTGAATTGTCTTGTTATCCATAGCACAAATGTTATGATAAGGTCTAGATATCCTTAATTAATTGTTCCATTACTTTCTTATTCATAACATTTGACCTAGCTCCTTAATCAAGCATACAATTGTGAAGAATAAAATCATTCATGAGGAAGGATAGGTAAAAAGGTCTATTCTTTTAATTTCCCCTATCCATATTCTACAAAATAATAGGTGCATCCTAATAAGCTATTGTTGGTGGAATGTCAACATTATTATGAGAAGGATTTTTTATGGCTCTAAGTAGCTTCTCCCTCTGAGAAGGAATCTTCATTATTTCTGACACAAGAACCAACATTTTTGCATTACTTAACCATTCACCCAAGTCAATATTCAATTCTGAGTTAACATGCACTTTTGACTTAGGAGGGGTTGGGGCTACCTTGGGAATGTTTGGTTGATTTCTATCTTGACTTCTATTTCCATTCCTTTGGTAGGTAATGCCTCTATACTTAACCATTTTATCTACTTGTTGTGGGGTAGGCTTTGGACCAAACTTTTATGTTGCCTTATCCACCACAACCTCATTTATACAATTCATCTCCTCACTATGTTCAGCCAAATCCATCCAATCATACATACCAACATTATACTCATGACCGAACATATTAACTTGTTCATTTTCTGCTCTATAAGGTCCCACCTCATCACAAAGGTGAAGGAAGACTTGGCAAGTTGATTCTTCATGAAATTGTCTACAAGGTCTACAATAAGAAATAGCTTGGTGGTCAACCAAGTTAGTGGACTCAAATGGATTTCGTGGTCTTTGATCTTGGGGAGGAGGTCTCTTAGGCCATTTATCATTTGGCCTATGTTGGGGCCTACTAGCTTGACCCCTTTCCATGGCTATCAACCTATTTTGCATGGAATTCATTTGACTAACATGTTCCTTCAATTGATTATCATGATTAATTTCTATTTGTTTAATCAATTGAGTGAGTTATTTAATTCCATCATTAGAAGATCCTTGATTCTCAACCTTCTTCTTCTTCTTCTCTTCATAAGGTTGGGAAGAAGCTCCTCTAGTAAAACCAGGAATATTAGACTTCCTAGCTTCATGCATGTTTCTGTCAATCTTCACATCCATAACATATGCATCCTTAAGAGTTTGAGGATCCTTATCCCTTAGTGCATATCTCATTTCTCCATCAAAAGATTCCATATAGTATATCAAAATTGCAGTCTCATAAGGCATAATTTCTTGAGGGAGACTTTTCACCAAGTCAGAAAATATCTTGTTAAATTCATCCACAATTTCATTTTCCCTTTTCTAACTTGAACTAAGGGAAACTAGTAAAAATCAGTTTTCCTTTTGGTCACCCCACCTTTTCTAGAATTCTGTCAATATTTCATTTAGGGTGCTAAACTTGTTAGGATCAAACTCTGAAAACCACTCTACAACATCTTAACATCCTCTTCATTATGACCATTACAATACTTCAAGACAAATAGATTAAAATTTAGGATGTGAGAGTGAACATTGACAACATTATTCCCCTGAAAACATGGCAACTTATCAATGTCTTTTTCAGGAACCATGTGAGGAGCCCCTTGGATTGATGCAAAATTTAAAGGCCTCAAAAAAAAACTCATGGTTACATTAGGAGTATTAGTGGGAGTATTAACAGTTGATTGATTATTATTATTTTGGAATAAGTATTGGATATCAGTGAGTGTTTCTTCTCCAAGACTTTCAAGTAGCCTTCTAGGAGCAAGGTGATTTAACCTCTTCCTATAAACCTTTTCAGGTTCAGGAAAATAATAAATCACTCCTTGTGAAGTGCTCCTAGTAGTATACTTGATAGATTTGTTCAATGGAGTCGCCACTTGGAAAGAAAACAAACAAAAACAACCAATGCAAGTTAAAAAATTTAGGGACTAAAGTTTATTACTTAGTTCTTAAAAAATAAGTTAATTATGTCATTTAGACCAAGGATAAAAGACTTATCCCCGGCAATGACGCCAAAGATGTTGACGTCCTCATGCACACTTGCAAAAGTGAGCTAAGTCTTGCTCATTTAGTGTGTCCTTGGAGGCACAATGCCTAGGTTCAAAGCCCACGCTGTCACTTTGACTTGAACCTCTTTCGTCTAGGCTTACTCCTAGGGAAGCCAAGGGGGTTAGACCCTAGTTACTAGATGAGATTAAACGTTGAGTTATAAGAGTTGGGTTTAATTAGTTAAAAGGTTAGGGGGGAATATCTAGCCTATATGCAAAGGCATCAATGCAATGTGTAGAAAATCAAATGAAAGCAAGCCTTTTCCTAGGACAACTAAGGCTAGTGCCTAAGATTGGGCAAGCGATCAACTAGAGTGTAAGGGGGATAGATTTTATAATGATTACACAAGATTACAAAGATTACAAAAGAACTAGAAACAATACTACAAGATTAGATACAAATATATAACAAAAGAATATCTAAGAGTTACAATTAACACAAGGTACATGAAAGATACAAAGATACAAACACTAACCCCACTACTTGATTGTGTAGGAAAAAAAGATATTCAAATGAAGAGATTACCAACACATCAAGCCAACATGCTCAACAATAGAGTGTCTCCAAACGATGCACACTCTATGTGACTTATTTCAATGGAAACACAAATTACACAAAGCCCAACAATGAAGTGCCTCCAAAGGATGCACAAATTCAAGGAGGGTTGATCCAATATATCAACACACAACTTAAAATGAGAAATGAATGCCTAAAACAAGCCTCCAAGGGCAAAGGGCGCAACTTAAGAACCACTTAGTTATTCGTCCACAACATTTAAACAAACTTGCATGGAAATGTAGATGTAAAGGGAAAGCTTGCAAAATTAAAATGTCAACCACAAGAAATTAAATGCCAATTAGATGTCCCAAGGGTTGAAGGTGGATTAAGGATTTTTAAAGTTATTAAGTTGATGATTAAATCCTAACTAAGTGTCAACCTCAGGACTCCCCCTGCTTGTATCAAGTAGTTGCTAGGTGCTCAAGAAGTGAGGCAACAAGACCCCACCCTAGCTCCATAGGTCAACCCAAGGAAAGAAGTACTCCCGAAAAGGACGTTGAGCACCACGAGATCATCCCCGACCTATCACCTTCCGTTGCTTCCTTTCAATCCCCGTTTAAGTGGAAAAGTTGGGTCAGTAATGAGTGCCCTATTAAGTCTAATGAATTTTAAGCCTATGAAACTAAGGTTGATTAGTTAGTGAGTGTGTTGGGCAAGATGTTGCTTGCCAAAAGTTAGGTGTTTGAACCAAAAACGAAATGAAAACTTGCAAGGAATTGAAAGAGTTTAACCACAAGATATTGTTTAAAAGAGCATGAAAAGAACTTGGACAACACTTGTAACAAAAGAAAAATTACGTTGCCTTAAACATTCACAACATGCCCATGATATTTACAATAAGATAAAAGTGCCTGTGAAAGATTATAAACCAAAGACAAGTACTTGAAAATATAGAGCTTGCAAATGAAAGATGATAAAACATAAAATATATCACTATGCCTTTATGGGCCTAAACTAGCATTAGTGTATGTTACTTCTACTTCTAGATAAATTTTTAAGTCATTAAGCACATTAGAAGTAAAACACTAAACTAGCGATATGATTTTGGGTGTTGGGTAAGCCAAGCTCACTCCAATGTGTAGGCAACACATAAAATTTAAATGCTTTGAAAGGGAAAACTGAACTAAACAAACCACTCACAATGGCACAAAGTGGAGGCAAGCCTTCCTATTTTGTGCCAAAGAGGGTTGAAAGAAATAAACAAAAATAGAAATGTTAGACTAGCCATACAACTTTGTCCTAATGACAAGTGGGGCAACAATGAAAGGAAAAATTGCAGAAAATTAAAAGGTTATACTAGCCTTATGATTTTGGGGGTTAGCTAAGCCAAACTCACACCAATATGTAGGAACTAAACTAGATTACAAATTACATAAAATTATTAACAAGAATGCAAGCCTCTTAGGGACTCCCTGGGGCTTGCAACAATGCTAGAAAGATGAAAGAAGAGATGGGTATTGTTACCCAACCAAGTGAAGCCTTCATTGAGTTGATTTGTGACCAAATTTGGGTAGCACTTCCCCTTGTACTTGCGAGAATCTGCAAAAAACAACAAGCTATTGGTTGTTGGAAATGTTGCAAAACACACAAAAATGTCAAGTAAAATTTATGTTTTTACACAGAAATTTTCTGCATACAAATTTCAGCAAGTATAATAATTGATTTACCTAATCTAGAGTGTTAGCAAACCCAAATTTTTGATATGTAAAGAACAAAAAATAGAAGTAGAAAGTAAGGAGGCTCAAGATAGGTTGTGAAAGAAAACTTCTAGCTCAAAGCTAGCCTTGCAAACCCTTGAGATAACCTGCAACTTGTGAAACAATCTTACGAGATAAGAGCAAAGATGATTGAGATAGATAAATAGCACAAACTAATTTGTAATATCTACTACTCTACTCATATAGATCTACAACTACACTATTGAAAATCTACCCAAACAAACTAGTTTGCTTGGTAAATCTAATCTATATCTCGAAAAAATGCTCCAACAAAACCACAATATCACCTCAAATGAATAAGTGTATCAAGACAAATCTTTGATACACCAATGCCCTCCCAAACTTTTTATATTACCAAGTAGGAAGTTACAACAACTATTTGCTACAAGTTCCTCTCCAAAAGTGAGAGCAAGAATGAATGAAGCAAGATGGGAGAGATGAGAAGTGTGAGGAGAAAATTGGGTAGCATAAAAATAGCACAAGAATTGGTGAGTAAATGAGGGTGAGAGGGCCTTCATTTATACTTGAAGAGGAAATGTTACCCCTCTTGGATCAAAGCCAAGTGTTCACCACCAAGCACAAGTGAAGATCTCAAGGAGGGGGGCACATTTATAGGGTTAGAGGCAAGGATAGATGAGGTGGAGTGAGGTGGAGGGTGTGGGCCAAGTCTAAAGGCTGAGTTGGAAGGCTTAGAAGGGTGCACCAATGGAGAGAGGGCTCCACTTCTTCAATTTTTGCATGTTCTAAGGTTTTCTCATGAGGGGGGTGCAAATCCCCTAGGGGGTAAAATATATGAAGAGGGGGTTATGTCTAGGGGGTGATGATGTTTTTACCTAAGCCTATCATATCCTAACCTTTTCCTACCCATNTGTAGAATGGGTAGGAAAAGGTTAGGATATGATAGGCTTAGGTAAAAACATCATCTCCCACCTTTACCTCAATTTTACAAAATTTGACATTTTTTTTTACAAGAAGTGGATTATATATTAAGGAAGTAGTGGTGTGACCACTGTGAGAAAAACTACAAAATTTAGACATGCATTATGTGCATGAATTTCAAGATTACAAGTATGGATGCCCTGATATAAAGCCCAGAAATTCTTATGCTGCCCTAAATTCCAAAAATTGACTACTAACAGGTCGAGAGCCTGCTTACAATGTCTCTGCCTGAAGATTAGAAATAGGCTTAAATCTTGCATACAGTGAATTTGCCATAGAGCCAAAAAAGGGTTAGTTTCAAAAGTGAAGAGAATCATAATTAAACCTTCTGATCCAGGTTGGAAGAACCTACGCTCGGAAAATCCTTTGTCATTGCTTTAGTCTGGCAAGTCGATTTGGTGGCTTGAAGCTCCAGCTTTTCGAGTCTTGCCTCCAATTCAACAATTTTTCTAATGGTCTACTACGTTGTGTACGTGAGGGCTTCAATCACTTCCTCCCTGAGATGGATTAAGTCTTCCTCGACCATCTCGAATCTCCAGCCACCTTCCTCGTCCAGACGGAGTAGAAAGCCTCTATGTGCACTAAGAGTTTGCTTCAACTTGCGAATTTCGAGTTCCAGAGAAGGAGGGGGCTTAGGGGGAGAATCAGAATTGGAACTGGAAGCCATTGAGCGAGATGGAGGGTAAACTGAGAGAGAAAGCAGAGGATGAGCTGAGAGAAAAAGCATGGCGAGGGGCCAAATGAAACAAGGCTAGAAAGACAGGAAATCATTGCAGAGGCAAGCCTCTGCCCTCCTTGATTTATCCTCAGCTCGAACATGTGTTGCCCAGGGTCGAAAGGGACTCGCTTGAGCGCCATGCGGGAGGGGGATGGGCTGAGTGCAGAGCTGCATGGTGTAAGTGAGGGCAAGGGCGTGCGAGAGTGGGCAAGAGGAAGCAAGATGAAGAGTGAAGTACCCTCTCTCGGGGGAGAGGACAGAGCAGTGTGACGGGGAGCGACTGCCATGAGCCAGTGCACGCGCAGAATCTGAATGCCACTTGCCACACGATTTCCACTAGGTCACCCACCACGTGCCATTACGGGAGGGAAGCGAAGGCATGGTCTCATTGAGGCAGAGCTGACCCTTAAATTTGATATTTTTACTATGTTATGACTTAGCAATTAAATTGTTGTTTTTGACTGGCTGAGACTCCTCATGGACAAACACCTAGAAAAACTTGTCCAAGTGAGCTGAAACTTGGTCCAAGGGTGTAGGGGGTCTCATTCCATTTATTTTGAGCACAAATACCCCTAGAAAAATCCCAAGGACCTAGTTTTTACATTTTTCATCAAATTTTAATTAAAATTACTCAACTTAGGCAATTTTAATAAATTAAAAAAAAAAACCTATCTAGACTCAACGAAATTCCGCAAAACTTTTAGAGATGTCTTACATGGTCATTTACAACATTCCTAAACACTAGCTACTAGAGGAAGAAACCATTAGAACGCCTTTCACCACTTTGGAGGAATTATTGTGGGAGTGAAAAATTCAAGGGAAATTAATAAGGCTGGTTAGGCCAAATTAATAACCCGAGGAAAAAAAAACTCAGTGAAAGGGACTCCTCTAATGATGAAGTCCTAAGGTAACTGACCTAACTATGATCCATGCAGACCTATTACATTATTAACCCATGTAGGGGAGCGGAAATTCCATTACAAAAATATGTGTTGAAGGCCAACACAGCCTTGTAGACCAGGAAGTCTCTGACTTTGTAGCATCTGATGATGCATATCTTCATGGTACATGGAGTTGACCTCCTAGTTGAATAGGTGGTCAACAATATCAACCACATATTTCATAAAATATTCAAAGTGATCTAAAGCCAACCAATGTTTTCCATTAAACATTGGGACCTGAATAATTCATGTATCAAAATGAGGTTCACCTGGACACAATCGGACACCTGCGAAATCCAAAGGAGCAAACAAATATTCCAAAAAATTTCCTTTGTTAGAGGCCATATTTGAAGCATACATGATGATGATTTACTAATATCATATAATTGAATACCAAAGATGTGAAGTCACCAATATAACTTGTGAATTATGAGAATTTGGGTTCATAGATAGCTTACCCAAGTTACCTTTCAATCTTTCTTTATGGGAACTACCTCTTGCAATGTATCTCTTTATATTTTCTTTGAGTGGAGTCGCTAGATGAGACAATTAAGATTAGCAATAAAAATAATCTCATCAAGATACAAATACAAGAAAACTTACCGAGTAACCTAGCGAGATAATGTCTTCAAGAGCCAGGAAACAAACCAACAAAGACATCCCCGACAACGGTACCAAAAAATGTTACTGCCCAAACTAGCAACCTTTGTGAGGATGCTTTTGGGGATAAGAACACATGGGAAATGTATCATTGTCACCTTAGCAAAATATCACCTTCACTTTAGGCGAACTCCTTGAATCCAAGGGGGGCATCCCAATCATTGGAAGCAAACCTGTATAGTGCCCCTTTGATATGGTTCACTTCAAACTACACACCTCAATACACGTTATATAGACTAGTGCCAAAGTAGCCAAATGCTTTAAGAATATTCGACCAAGTATTAGGGAAACAACTACTATAATGTAATGAGGGTTAGGAGCTAATTATGAGAGTGCTAAGATCTAAAATAAGTATCCTATAGTAGAAAATAAACTAACACCATGATATCACTCTCTAAATGAAGAAATAAGTACCTTTTACTACACAAGAGTAAGATATTTTGGCACAAATCAAGGACCAATGATATACTTGAGTTATTCCTTGATTGTATGCTACAAATTAGATCAATTTTCTTCTTTCCAACAATTCCAAAATCTGATATATGGTTAAAAAATGCAGAAAATACAAATTTTGAGTGAGAAAAAGAACCCCAAGATTGTCCAAAAACACTTAGAATGATGAGCCTCGGGTGCTTTAGCTAGGGAAATGAATAAAATATGCAAAAAGTCCCAACAATAACTATTTTCAAGTATAAATGACTAATAATTACGAAATTATCTCAAACTTGCAAAAAATGGTGGTGAATCACCCTAAGGTTACAACAAAAATCTTCAAAATGAAATATAACAACAATGAACCACTTATGATATGAATTTCATTGTAAGAATGTGTTATATACACTTTATAAACAATCCACAAGTGAAATAGAAGTTAGGTTAGGGTTAGATTTCACCTTTTATGGTAAAACCCTAGTTCTAGGGTTTCACCAATTTTGATTTTTATTATTGTAATTAATTTCCAGAATTGACAAAAACTTTAAATTAGCCACAAGAATGTTAGATAAGACAATGAGGTACAATCCGATACGGTCGATTGGCCTCCTAGGGTTAGAAAATCATCAATTTAGCATAAACCCTTGGATAAAGATGTCTAGAAAATAAAAGTAAACCATTAACTTTACTCTAGAATGAAATAAATATTTTTGATGGTTTATATCTTTTATATTTTTTTGTATTTTATAAGACATAAAAGAAAATAATTAAATTTTTAGGGTTTTTGGTTGGTGAATGTTGGGAGTTAGGGGTTAGCCTTATCTCCACTAGAGCTTATGGGGTCAAGAAGTATGCCCCTATAAGAATTGGTTATCCACGTTTATGAATTAGAATGAGACTAGGGCCACAAGGCTAGTAGTCTCTTGTCTAATCAAGGCAAACCAAGACCCTACAAGAAGGGTTCCCCAAGCGAATAGCCACCAAGATCAACAAAAGACTTGAAAAGAATACTTAAAACCCTTGCCAAGGAGTATAGAACTAGTCAATACAAAATATAAGAACTTACCAAATCATTTTATGGAAGAAAGAAGAGATACAAACCTTGGACGTCCTCCCTCAAAGTAGGTGATAACTCGTCAATGGATTAATCTTGCTAGTTTATGTAGAATATTGAAATATTTCACAATAGCCTTTAAAAATTACCAAGGATAATAACCAAGAAATACAGAGCTACAAAAATTGACACCAAGAAAACTCCAAGTAAATATATTCTATTAAATGGCTTCAATAATGATCTCCAACAATTAACAACAAAATGAGTGAGAGGAGTGCATATATTTATATATGAGGCTCTCAACTCTTCGCCACTCTTTATTCCCAAAATTAGGCTAAGGAATAAAATAAAATGATTTGTCATCCACACAAATTAGAGACTATGTCAAAAAGTACAATTAAATTATGTTTTACATATTTAAAGCCCTCATAGAAGGGGACGACTTCAACAAAATGTGCTCCAAAAATGCTCAAATAATGTCCATAAATCCTTGAAATATGTCTCCAAAGCTTGACCATGGCCATACCTAAGGTCAAGGCACCTCCATGAAGCATGGCAATGACCCTCCAAGTGAACAAATGGGTCACAAAACCCCCAATAACAAGAATGATGTCAAGATTCTAAGAGGGCCTTTTTGGTACAACATTCCACTTGAAAAGACTTGGGGAGGGATTAAAATGTGGCAAGGAATAATCCTTGGCCACTTAAACTCCAATGTACACCCTAAAAAAGAGGGGACAACCTCACCCCAAGCCAAAATAAAACCCCGAAGTGGACGACTTCTCTAATTTGCTCAACAAGCTATCAAAAGGTGATCATAAAGTGCATCCACATCAAAGGGGTAAGTGACAAGTGATATCCATCAAGTGCCAAGTCACATGAGTGACCTACACATCATAAAATTAGGTTCAAAATAGCCCCAACATCCTCATGAAGTTCCCCCAAATAAATTTGGCCATCCACTATTGAGTAAATTGCATTAAAAAAGTGCCAAAGGAGGGGGGCATCCTAGATTTTTTCACATGGCGAGCGTAGAGGATGTCCATGGGGATGAAAATAGCTTGTTCGTGCCTTAGATAGGGTGATCAATGCCTCAAAATCCATGATGTGCCTCAAAAAGTGTGCAATTGAATAATGGTGTGTAGAATCTCCTTTGAAGGCCTAAGTGTGGTACATACATATGAAAGAGAGGGTTCATGTGGGTAAGGTGTGCTAAACCATGGGTATGACAACCCTTAAAAAGTGCAATCACCTTTTACATAGAAAAATAATGAGTGAATAGTTAAGGGCCCTACAAATCATGTATCCTAGTAGATCCACCTCAGAATGTGCACATATCTACCCAGGACATAAATGTATGGCATCATAGGGAGTCTACCACCTCCAAAGGGGTAGTCGATCGGTGCAATAAAACCAAGCACCCTAAGAATGGTGACTAAAAGGACATGCCATGACCGTCCACTTGAGGGGATTTAGATAGCCTCTAACCAACACTTGTACATCAAAATCATCCCATCATAGCTACATACAAATAAATAATCACACTTTGGGCACATTGGAGTGGTCACATCTCATGAAAAAATGTAGGGTACACTATAGAGAATCTAGGGTGTAACACCACAAAACTACAAGAGCAATTTATGGAATTCAAATGGAAAGGGAAGAACTACAAAGTATATGGGT
>JASDQU011400609.1:22975-57633 GCA_032191745.1 Picea mariana | reverse complement strand
GTGGTATCTCTGACTCTTAGCTTTATCAATGAGTTCCACAACATTCCATCTCTCTCTCAGGCTAAAGGCAATAATCAAGTAAAGGGTAAGGTGATCATTCATCTCATCTGGTGCTTTTAAGAGAAGTTAAGTAGCAGTATCGATTCACTAAGTGCATTCATGAATTTCATGGTCTAGGGCTATCAGGTCTAGGTATTTAGGTGTGGGTAACTATGCAGGTGGGTAGAAAGTCCTAAAAGGTAAAGGATTTTCTTTCGTTTGAAGCAGTAGGTAATCCTTAATCGTATCTTGTGCAACGCTCTGTCCTGACAATAGGTAATACGTGGTACCAGAAGATGATACGTGACTCTGAAGTTCATACGTGGGACCAAGAAGATCTGTAAGCAAGTGTGATTCCATAAATTACGTATATAGAAGGTAATAACTAAAACAAAGGGGTATAAGAAGGGGGTATGAAGTTATGGTGTAATGTTTAAAAAAGAAAAAAAAAATCCTATGTTGTGTTGTGAATGAATGTTGTAAGATTCAAACTAAAAATTACATGAGATAGGATATCACTCTTTATTTTTATTTTTCACAAAATAAAATAAAATGGAAATGAAATATTTATATGGAAAATATTAATAAATAATAATGGATCACATTACAAGCATGTAATGTGTAGTTTGGTTATCTAAATTAAGCCCACTTTATAAGATCTTTTATGAGACTCGAAATGAAATTGAGAAAATCTAAAAAGGCTTTATTACCCATAATTTTAAAATCACATAAAAAACTCATTATTTGTTATTCCCATTGAGGTAGGTTGTACTTCCTTGTTATGCTTACAAGGCTTTGCTTAACTACTTAAACATGAAAGAGGACAATTAAATTAATAATATGCCTATGTAGAATCTTACATCCATAAAAAGTTTAAAGCTAAGTTGTCACGGGCCTGGTGAACCCTCGGTTGGATGGTAGAATCATCCAACGTTTCGAGTTGCTGTGTGACACCGCATTCATTCACTTGGCAACAAAGCCACACCAAGTTACTTAACTTAGACTACGCCTTCACGTCATTTCATTCATTACTTAAGTTATGCTTATTTTTTTTCTTATATACTTAGCTTCAACAATAAAGAGAAACCATTCATACATAGTGCAAACAAAACATATATGTGGGTGGCAGAACTGGCCTAATACCCAAGACATCTTTACACAAAACAGAACAACAGTGTTTCGAGCCAAACACTTGTGCCACACAAAGAAATTTTATACAAAGGAGCTTTTGCTCTGTTACAAAGAACTTGTGTGGAAAAAATACAACTCGTCTTCGGTGAGTTGCCTTTATAAGCTCTTCCTTCATCACCAAAGTTAGAAGAAAAAAACATATCACCACCCCTTTGTTCTTTATCTCTGCAATGTATGCAACTCTTACTTAGTGCGCCTGCCCATTTTCTTGGTTCAGACTTGTCTTTGTCTCAGATTGGAGTGACCTCTCTTCATCACCACAGTTCGTTTGTTCACCAACTCCCTTCAAGAAAGACTTGTCCAACCTTCTCTTCTTTGGAGCCTCCCCAAGGCAGCTCAAGTCACCCAACAGGGTCGACTTGGCTCCTTGGGGGGAACTTGCCCTCTCTACTTGGTCGCTACCTCAAAACTCCCAAATTTGTGTGAATGAAGAATGTCCTTCTCAAGCTCCAACCTTTTCTGTCTCCCCAAATGGTCTTCTCCCTTGGCTTATCTAGGTGCACGACCCTTCCAATCGACACGCCCATTCACCATGGAGCCAACATGACCTTTCATTGTTTTTTCCACTTTAATGTTTCAGGCCAACTTGCCAAAGAGCGTGCTCCCTTTTCCTAGGCACACTCTTACCGAGTCGATGTGTTTCCTTCATTTATTGGGCACCCAAGTCAAGTTCATTCCTAGTCTTCGACCCATCGCTTGGCTAGCATCCAATGTAAGTTTTCCCTTCATTTGGTCAACCCCCCTTGGCATGATGTGCGCCCAAGGCATTGGAGCTTCCCCAATTCGTGTATTTCCTTCGTTTGGTCGATTGGGCGCTCTCTTTGCCGAAACTTCCAACCAATGTGTTTAATTGTTCTGTCTCTTTGGTGGGGCGCCCACCTAGCCCATGCATTTGGTCAAGTCTTCACCTTAACCTTCGTCGCAAGAAAACATTGGTGAAGTCGTCCTTGGCATGATGTGTGCCCAAGGAGACCAACTTCACTATAAAAGTCTTTTGCCTCTATGGACCAAACCAAACGCTCTTCATCTCGCCCGACTCGTCCTTCTTTATCTATGGAAAAGGAGTGCATGCTCAGGTCAACTCCTAAGATGTTACATGGGCCCTCAAATGACGATGAAATCATTAATAAGACAAAGTTGAAATACTACAAAGATTTTATCAATCCTAATATGATTGATCAATTTTTTTTTTCCAACATTATCAACTTGAAAAACAAAATGATTATTTTTAAGACTAGATCAATGCTCACGACTAACCCCAAAACACCTAGGAATAAGCTTATTTATAAAATTTGTAATGTAAAAGAAGTTGAGGATGAGCACCACTTTGTTTTAACACATTTTACACTTAATAATGTAATACATAATTTTACCTAATTTACTTTGACAATAATATTTATAAAAATATTAATCTAGATTCATTTTATTTATGTGAATTTATTGATTTTAGGAATGGTAAATATCATCATCGTTACATTAAAAATCACACCAAACTTTAACATGTAAATATCAAATATGAAAGTTTTTTTTAATATGAAATATATAAAAAAAAATTGATGATACATGTAAGAAGAACTCACACTTAGCCAAATCACAAGGGTCTTTAAAGATCACCCTAGGCATATCCGAAAGATATATTACCAACTCTTTCATAAAGGAAGAGACAAAAAGAAATTGAATATGAAACTCTCATTTTACGCATAACGAATTTCAGAAAGGAAGAGACAAAAAGAAATTGAATATGAAATAGTGATTTTATGCATAATGAAAACCTTTAATGTTGTGTTTAAGAAAATCATCTGAGGTAGCTTGAATATTATAATAAACATCCTTAATAAATCCATAAATTTATGAGAAGAAGTGAGTAGCCATGCCTAAATGGTGTAAAAAATGATTAAGCATTCAAAGATTATAAGTTTGTACATGTTAAAAAATCAACCAACCATATGACGAATGGGTTAGCAAACCAAGCTATTTCCATTAGAAGCAACCGTGTGTGCATTAAGTTGGAGCTCCCCTGGATGAAGAAAGATGGATGGAAGGATGAACTAACCAAGTGTCTAATCTCCCTCTCTCCTTGATATGACAAGACAAACATTGTCAACATTTCTCCTTGATATGACATGACAAACATTGTCAACATTTATGGATGCATTTCTCTAAAAATTCAATGGGTTGGAAACATCATATTTAGAATGTTTAGACCAAGGATATTAACACAAATTATTCCACCAATTATCCCACCACCTTAGCTCGACTACATTCATCATGGGACAACTTCCAATTAAGCAGATAAGGGCAACTTCATTATGAATTATGTATCTTTATCTTCATTTGAATAGTTTAGTTTTTAGCATGGAAAATTGAAGTTGATAAAACAACATAGTAATAATAAAGAAAAAATCTTACAAGAAGACCATTTCAATTCTAAGGAGTGGTTTAGATTGTTTATGTCATAAATAGGTCACCTTAGCAGTTCATGTGAGAGAAATTTGTCGACCAAAATGATTTCTTAGATCATTATCTAAAAAACATTTATGGCATTGGCATTAAGTGAATTCCAGAAAAGACTCGAAGGGATGAATGAAACTCTATCAAGAAATGAAATTTGAGGAGAAAATGGTGGTATCATTGGAAACGTTGGTGGTTTTCTATAGAACTTTGAAAATCAGGTGAAGTGAAGTGATTACACACTGACTTAATTTTCTTAATGAAACTAAGAACAATAAAAATATTTGATATATATAAAAAGATGAATGAATAATGATGATTTTACAATATGGGGGGATTGTACAACTTGAGTGGACCTAATGGTTAATAACATGTGTTTCCTCCTAGGAGGTCACAGATTCAAATCCAGACTGAGGTAGAGTATGTATACCTCCATAGACTGAAGTAGTCAAATCGATGCACGAAGGAGGTCCCTTGTCCCACAAACAAGTAGGTCTCATACACTAATTTGGCTTGGCTATGACCTTAAAATTAAATTATTATAAATATTCCTAAGCGGATGCATTTTAAAAAAAAGTCATGTCTCTTAATTAATATGTGACCTTTCATTATTACTATTATTATTATTTTGATTTATTTACTTACTTATATGTTTATCTTAATTATTATTTATTGTTATTACTTAGCTTTAGACTTTATGTATGTAACATTGCCTTTCCCTTTAAGAATGCTTTGTCCTCAAAGCAATATTGGATGTTTTTTTCTTCCATTTTGGAGAGTCGTCTTGATTCTAGATTTGTTTTTGAATATTTGTGAGTTCTTTTAATGGATGGTGCAGGCCTTCTGACCCATATACTTTGTAGTTCTTCCCTTTCCATTTGAATTCCATAAATTGCTCTTGTAGTTTTGTGGTGTTACACCCTAGATTCTCTATAGTGTACCCTACATTTTTTCATGAGATGTGACCACTCCAATGTGCTCAAAGTGTGATTATTTCTTTGTATGTGGCTATGATGGGATGATTTTGATGTACAAGTGTTGGTCAGAGGTTATCTAAATCCCCTCAAGTGGACGGTCATGGCATGTCCTTTTAGTCCCCATTCTTAGGGTGCTTGGTTTTATTGCACCGATCGACTACCCCTTTGGAGGTGGTAGACTCCCTATGATGCCATACATTTATGTCCTGGGTAGATATGTGCACATTCTGAGGTGGATCTACTAGGATACATGATTTGCAGGGCCCTTAACTATTCACTCATTATTTTTCTATGTAAAAGGTGATTGCACTTTTTAAAGGTTGTCATACCCATGGTTTAGCACACCTTACCCACATGGACCCTCTCTTTCATATGTATGTACCACACTTAGGCCTTCAAAGGAGATTCTACACACTATTATTCAATTGCACACTTTTTGAGGCACATCATGGATTTTGAGGCATTGATCACCCTATCTAAGGCACAAACAAGCTATTTTCATCCCCATGGACATCCTCTACGCTCGCCATGTGAAAAAATCTAGGATGCCCCCCTCCTTTGGCACTTTTTTAATGCAATTTACTCAATAGTGGATGGCCAAATTTATTTGGGGGAACTTCATGAGGATGTTGGGGCTATTTTGAGCCTAATTTTATGATGTGTAGGTCACTCATGTGACTTGGCACTTGATGGAGATCACTTGTCACTTACCCCTTTGATGTGGATGCACTTTATGATCACATTTTGATGGCTTGTTGAGCAAATTAGAGAAGTCGTCCACTTTGGGGTTTTATTTTGGCTTGGGGTGAGGTTGTCCCCTCTTTTTTAGGGTGTACATTGGAGTTTAAGTGGCCAAGGATTATTCCTTGCCACATTTTAATCCCTCCCCAAGTCTTTTCAAGTGGAATGTTGTACTAAAAAGGCCCTCTTAGAATCTTGACATCATTCTTGTTATTGGGGGTTTTGTGACCCATTTGTTCACTTGGAGGGTCACTACCATGCTTCATGGAGGTGCCTTGACCTTAGGTATGGACATGGTCAAGCTTTGGAGACATATTTCAAGGATTAATGGACATTATTTGAGCATTTTTGGAGCACATTTTGTTGAAGTCATCCCCTTCTATGAGGGCTTTAAATATGTAAAACATAATTTAATTGTACTTTTTGACATAGTCTCTAATTTGTGTGGATGACAAATCATTTTATTTTATTCCTTAGCCTAATTTTGGGAATAAAGAGTGGCAAAGAATTGAGAGCCTCATATATAAATATATGCACTCCTCTCACTCATTTTGTTGTTAATTGTTGGAGATCATTATTGAAGCCATTTAATAGAATATATTTACTTGGAGTTTTCTTGGTGTCAATTTTTGTAGCTCTGTATTTCTTGGTTATTATTCTTGGTAATTTTTAAAGGCTATTGTGAAATATTTCAATATTCTACATAAACTAGCAAGATTGATCCATTGACGAGTTATCACCTACTTTGAGGGAGGACGTCCAAGGTTTGTATCTCTTCTTTCTTCCCTAAAATGATTTGGTAAGTTCTTATATTTTGTATTGACTAGTTCTATACTCCTTGGCAAGGGTTTTAAGTATTATTTTCAAGTCTTTTGTTGATCTTGGTGGCTATTCCCTTGGGGAACCCTTCTTGTAGGGTCTTGGTTTTCATGGTTTGCCTTGATTAGACAAGAGACTACTAGCCTTGTGGCCCTAGTCTCATTCTAATTCATAAACGTGAATAACCAATTCTTATAGGGGCATACTTCTTGACCCCATAAGCCCTAGTGGAGATAAGGCTAACCCCTAACTCCTAACATTCACCAACCCAAAACCCTAAAAATTTAATTATTTTCATTTATGTCTTATAAAATACAAAAAAATATAAAAGATATAAACCATCAAAAATATTTATTTCATTCTAGAGTAAAGTTAATGGTTTACTTTTATTTTCTAGACATCTTTATCCAAGGGTTTATGCTAAATTGATGATTTTCTAACCCTAGGAGGCCAATCAACCGTATCGGATTGTACCTCATTGTCGTATCTAACATTCTTGTGGCTAATTTAAAGTTTTTGTCAATTCTGGAAATTAATTACAATAATAAAAATCAAAATTGGTGAAACCCTAGAACTAGGGTTTTACCCTAAAAGGTGAAATCTAACCCTAACCTAACTTCTATTTCACTTGTGGATTGTTTATAAAGTGTATATAACACATTCTAACAATGAAATTCATATCATAAGTGGTTCATTGTTGTTATATTTCATTTTGAAGATTTTTGTTGTAACCTTAGGGTGATTCACCACCATTTTTTGCAAGTTTGAGATAATTTCGTAATTATTAATCATTTATACTTGAAAATAGTTATTGTTGGGACTTTTTGCATATTTTATTCATTTCCCTAGCTAAAGCACCCGAGGCTCATCATTCTAAGTGCTTTTAGACAATCTTGGGGTTCTTTTTCTCACCCAAAATTTGTATTTTCTGCATTTTTTAACCATATATCAGATTTTGGAATTGTTGGAAAGAAGAAAATTGATCTAATTTGTAGCATACAATCAAGGGATAACTCAAGTATATCATTGGTCCTTGATTTGTGCCAAAATATCTTACTCTTGTGTAGTAAAAGGTACTTATTTCTTCATTTAGAGAGTGATATCATGGTGTTGGTTTATTTTCTACTATAGGATACTTATTTTAGATCTTAGCACTCTCATAATTAGCTCCTAACCCTCATTACATTATAGTAGTTGTTTCCATAATACTTGGTCGAATATTCTTAAAGCATTTGGCTACTTTGGCACTAGTCTATATAACATGTATTGAGGTGTGTAGTTTGAAGTGAACCATATCAAAGGGGCACTATACAGGTTTGCTTCCAATGATTGGGATACCCCCCTTGGATTCAAGGAGTTGGCCTAAAGTGAAGGTGATATTTTGCTAAGGTGACAATGATACATTTCCCATGTGTTCTTATCCCCAAAAGCATCCTCACAAAGGTTGCTAGTTTGGGTAGTAACATTTTTTGGTACCGTTGTCGGGGATGTCTTTGTTGGTTCGTTTCCTGGCTCTTAAAGACATTATCTCGCTAGGTTACTCGGTAAGTTTTCTTGTATTTGTATCTTGATGAGATTATTGTTATTGCTAATCTTAATTGTCTCATCTAGCGACTCCACTCAAAGAAAATATAAAGAGATACATTGCAAGAGGTAATTCCCATAAAGAAAGATTGAAAGGTAACTTGGGTAAGCTATCTATGAACCCAAATTCTCATAATTCACAAGTTATATTGGTGACTTCACATCTTTGGTATTCAATTATATGATATTAGTAAATCATCATCATGTATGCTTCAAATATGGCCTCTAACAAAGGAAATTTTTTGGAAGATTTGTTTGCTCCTTTGGATTTTGCAGGTGTCCGATTGTGTCTAGGTGAACCTCATTTTGATACATGAATTATTCAGGTCCCAATGTTTCATGGAAAACTTTGGTTGGCTTTAGATCAATTTGAATATTTTATGAAATATGTGGTTGATATTGTTGACCACCTATTCAACTAGGAGGTGAACTCCATGTACCATGAAGATATGCATCATTAGATGCTACAAATTCAGACTTCCTAGTTCTACAAGGCTGTGTTGGTCTTCAACACATAGTTTTGGAATGGAATTTCCGCTCCTCTACATGGGTTAATAATGTAATAGGTCTGCATGGATCATAGTTAGGTTAGTTACCTTAGGACTTCATCATTAGAGGAGTCCCTTTCACTAAGTTTTTTTTTTCCTCGAGTTATTAATTTGGCCTAACCAACCTTATTAATTTCCCTTGAGTTTTTCACTCCCACAATAATTCCTCCAAAGTGGTGAAAGGCGTTCTAATGGTTTCTTCCTCTAGTATCTAGTGTTTAGGAATGTTGTAAATGACCATGTAAGACATCTCTAAAAGTTTTGCGGAATTTCGTTGAGTCTAGATAGTTTTTTTTTTTAATTTATTAAAATTGCCTAAGTTGAGTAATTTTAATTAAAATTTGATGAAAATTGTAAAAACTAGGTCCTTGGGATTTTTCTAGGGGCATTTGTGCTCAAAAGAAATGGAATGAGACCCCCTACACCCTTGGACCTAGTTTCAGCTCACTCGGACAAGTTTTTCTAGGTGTTTGTCCATGAGGAGTCTCGGTCAGTCAAAAACAACAATTTAATTGCTAAGTCATGACATAGTAAAAATGTCAAATTTTGTAAAATTGAGGTAAATGTTTGAGGTAAAGGTGGGAGATGATGTTTTTACCTAAGCCTATCCTATCATAATATTTTTCTACCCATTCTACACCCCTTGGCCCACACCCTCCACCTCACTCCACCTCATATATCCTTGCCTCTAACCCTAGAAATGTGCCCCTCTCCTTGAGATCTTCACTTGTGTTTGGTGGTGAACACTTGGAATTGATCCAAGAGGGGTAACTTTATCTCTCCAAGTATAAATGAATGCCCTCTCACCCTCTTTTACTCACCAATTATTGTGCTATTGTTATGCTACCAAATGTTTTCCTCACAATTCTCATCTCTCCCATCTTGCTTCATTCATTCTTGCTCTCACTTTTGGAGAGGAACTTGTAGCAACTAGTTGCTGCAACTTCCTACTTGGTAATAGAAAAAGATTTGGATGACATTGGCGTATCAAATATTTGTCTTGGTACAAAGATGAGTTGATATTGTGGGTTTTTTTAGCATTTCTTTCAGATATAGAGTAGATTTCCCAAGCAAACTAATTTGCTTGGGTAGATTTTCAATAGTGTAGTTATAGATATATATGAGAGAGTAGTAGATATTACAAATTAGTTTGTGTTATTTATCTATCTCACTCATCTTTGCTCATATCTCATAAGATTGTTTCACAAGTTGCAGGTTATCTCAAGGGTTTGCAATGCTAGCTTTGAGGTAGAAGATTGCCTTCACAACCTACCTTGAACCTCCTTAATTTCTACTTCTATTTTTTGTTCTTTACATATCAGAAATTTGGGTTTGCTAACACTTTAGAATAGGTTAATCAATTATTATACTTGCTGAAATTTGTATGCGTAAAATTTCTGTGTAAAAACATAAATTTTCTTTGACATTTTTGTGTGTTTTGCAACATTTCCAACGAGCAATAGTTTGTTGTTTTTGGCAGATTCTCGCCAGTACAAGGGGAAGTGTTGCCCAAATTTGGTCACAAAACACTCAATGAAGGCTTCACTTGGTTGGTTAACAATACTCATATCTTTTTTCATCTTTCTAGCATTGTAGTAAGCCCTAAGGAGTCCCTAAGAGGCTTGCATTCTTGTTAATATTTTTCTATAATTTGTAATCCAGTTTAGTGCCTACATCTTTGTGTGGGATTGGCTTAGCCAACCCCCAAAATCTTAAGGCTAGGATAAACTTTTAATTTTCTGCAATTTTCCTTTCATTGTTGCCCCACTTGTCATTAGGACAAGGTTGTGTGGCTAGTTTAACATTTTTGTTTTTGTTTATTTCTTTCAACCCTCTTTGGCACAAAATAAGAAGGCTTGCCTCCACCTTGTGCCATTGTGGGTGGTTTGTTTAGTTTAGTTTTCCCTTTCAAAACATTTAAAGTTTATTTGTTGCCTACACCTTGGAGTGAGCCTGGCTTAGCCAACCCCCAAAATCGTATGGCTAGTTTAGTGTTTTACTTCTAATGTGATTAATGACTTAAAAATTTATTTAGAAGTAGAAGTAACATACACTAATGGTAGTTTAGGCCCATGGAGGCATAGTGGTTTATTTTATGCTTTATCATCTTTCATTTGCAAGCTCTATCTTTTCCAATACCTGTCTCTAGTTTATAATATTTCCCAAGCACTTTTATCTTAATGCAAATATCATGGGCATGTTGTAAATAGTTTAAGACAACTTAATTTTTCTTTTCTTGCAAGTGTTGTTCAAGTTCTTTTCATGCTCTTTTAAGAAATATCTTGTGGTTAAGCACTTTCAATTCTTTGCAAGTTTTCATTTCGTTTTTGGTTCAAGCACTTAACTTTTGGCAAGCAATATCTTGCCCAACACACTCACTGACTAATCAACCTTAGTTTCATAGGCTTAAAATTCATTAGACTTAATAGAGCACTCATTACTGGCCCAACTTTTCCACTTAAACAGGGATTGAAAGGAAGCAACGAAAAGTGATAGGTCGGGGATGATCTCGTGGTGCTCAGCATCCTTTCTGAGAGAACTTCTTTCCTTGGGTTGACTTGTGGAGCTAGGGTGGGGCCTTGTTGCCTCACTTCTTTAACACCCAACAACTACTTGGTACAAGCGGGGGGAGTCTTGAGGTTGACACTTAGTTAGGATTTAATCATCAACTTAATAACTATAACAATCCTTAATCCACCTTCAACCCTTAAGACATCTAATTGGCATTTACTTTCTTATGGTTGACATTTTAATCTTGCAAACTTTCACTTTACATCTAAATTTAATTTCCATGCAAGTTTGTTAAATGTTGTGGATGAATAACTAAGTGGTTCTTAAGTTGCACCCTTTGCCCTTGGAGGCTCGTTTTAGGCATTCATTTCTCATTTTAAGTTGTGTGTTGATATATTGGATCAACCCTGCTTCAAGTTGTGCATCCTTTGGAGCCACCTCATTGTTGGGCTTTGTGTAATTTGTGTTTCCATTGAAAGTAGTCACATAGAGTGTGCATATTTTGGAGACACTCTATTGTTGAGCATGCTAGCTTGATGTGTTGGTAATATCTTCATTTGAATATCTTCTTTTCCTACAAAATCAAGTAGTTGGGTTAGTGTTTGTATCTTTGTATCTTTCATGTACCTTGTGTTAATTGTAACTCTTAGATATTCTTTTGTTATATATTTGTATCTAATCTTTTAGTATCATTTGTAGTTCTTTTGTAATCTTTGTAATCTTGTGTAATCATTGTAAAATATATCCCCCTTACACTCTAGTTTACCACTTGCCCAATCTTAGGCACTAGTCTTAGTTGTCCTAGGAAAATGATTTATTTCATTTGATTTGTTGCACATTGCATTGTTTCCTTTGCATATAGGCTAGATATCCCCCCCTAACCTTTTAACTAATTAAACCCAACTTCTAGAACTCAATGTTTAATCTCATATAGTAACTAGGGTCTACCCCCCTTGGCTTCCCTAGGAGTAAGCCCACACTGAAGAGGTTCAAGTTAAAGTGACAGCATGGGCTTTGAACCTAGGCATTGTGCCTCCAAGGACACACTAAGTGAGCAGGACTTAGCACACGTTTGCAAGTGTGTATGAGGACGAAAACATCTTTGGTTCCGTTGTCAGGGATAAGTCTTTTATCCTTGGTCTAAACGACATAATTAACTTATTTTTTAAGAACTAAGTAATAAAATTTAGTCCCTAATTTTTTTAACTTGCATTGGTTGTTTTTTTTTGCTTTCTTCTCGAGTGGCGACTCCATTGAACAGATCTGTCAAGTATACTACTAGGAGCACTTCACAAGGAGTGATTTATTCTTTTCTTGAACCTGAAAAGTTTTATAGGAGGATGTTAAGTCACCTTTCTCCTACAAGGCTACTTGAAAGTCTTGGAGAAGAAGCACTCATTGATATCCAATACTTGTTCCAAACTAATAATAACCAATCAACTGTTAATACTCCCACTAATACTCCTAACGCAACCATGAGTTTGTTTTTAGGCCTTTGAATTTTGCAGCAATCCAAAGGGCTCCTCACACGGTTCCCGAAAAGGCCATTGATAAGTTGCCATGTTTTCAGGGGAATAATGTAGTCAGTGTTCACTCTTACATCCTAAATTTTAATCTATGTGTCTTGAAGTATTGTAATGGTCATAATGAAGAGGATGTTAAGATGACTTTATTTGTGTACTCTTTAGACGGGGATGCTGCAGAGTCGTTTTCAGAGTTTGATCCTAACAAGTTTAGCACCCTAGATGGAATATTGAAAAAACTCAAGAAAAGGTTGGGTGACCAAAAGGAAAACCGATTTTTACTAGCTGCCCTTAGTTCAAGTTAGAGAAGGGGAAATGAAACTGTGGATGAATTTAACAAGAGATTTTCTGACTTGGCGAAAAGTCTCCCTCAAGAAATTACTCCTTCTGAGACTATAATTTTGATCTACTATATGGAATCTTTTGATGGAGAAATGAGATATGCACTAAGGGATAAGGATCCTCAAACTCTTAAGGATGAATACGTTATGGCTGTGAAGATTGACATAAACATGCGTGAAGCTAGGAAGTCTAATATTCCTGATTTTACTAGAGGAACTTCTTCCCAACCTTGTGAAGAGAAGAAGAAGAAGGTTGTGAATCAAGGATCTTCTAATGATGGCATTAAAGAACTCACTCAATTGATTAAACAAATGGAAATTAATCATGCTAATCAGTTGAAGGAACATGTTAGTCAAATGAATGCCATGGAAAATAGGTTGATAGACATGGAAAGGGGTCAAGCTAGTAGGCCCCAACATAGGCCAAATGATAAATGTCCTAAGAGACCTCCTCCCCAAGATCAAATACCACCAAATCCATTTGAGTCCACTAACTTGGTTGAGCACCAAGTTATTCCTTATTGTAGACCTTGTGGACAATTTCATGAAGAATCAACCTGCCAAGTCTTCCTTCACCTTTGTGATGAGATGAGACCTTATAGAGCAGAAAATGAACAAGTTAATATGTTTGGTCACAAGCATAATGTTGGCATGCATGATTGGATGAATTTGGATGAACATAGTGAGGAGATGAATTGCATAAATGAGTTTGTGGTGGATAAGGCAACATAAATGTTTGGTATAAAGCCTACCCCACAACAAGTAGCTAAAATGGTTAAGTATAGAGGCATTACTACCAAAGGAATGGAAATAGAAGTCAAGATAGAAATCAAGCAAACATTCCCAAGGTAGCCCCAACCCCTCCTAAGTCAAATGTGCATGTTAACTCAAAATTGAATATTGACTTGGGTGGATGGTTAAGTAATGCAAAAATGTTGGTGCCCATGTCGGAAATAATGAAGATTCCTTCTCAGAGGGAGAAGCTACTCCGAGCCATAGGAAATCCTTCTTAGAATGATGTTTACATTCCACCAGTAATAGCTTATCAGGATGCACTTGTTATTTTGTAGAATATGGATAGAGTAAATGAAAAGAATAGACCTTTTTATCTATCCTTGCTCATGAATGATTTTATTCTTCACAATTGTATGCTTGATTCATGAGCTACCTAAAATGTTATGAATAAGAAAGTAATGGAACAATTAAACTTAAGGATATCAAGAACTTATCATAACATTTGTGCTATGGATAGCAAGACAATTTAGGTGCATGGTTTGATTAAAGGGTTACAAGTACACTTGGCTGCATTCCCCAACATTATGATAGAAATGGACATTGTTGTAATTGATGTGCCTGATGCTTGGGGTATGTTTCTTTCTAGAAAGACAACTGCAGATTTAGGTGGTAATTTACAAATGGATTTAACTTATGCCACCATTCCAACTCCAAATGATTCAATGTTTATATTAAACAGGGAGATGGAAAGGAAGTACCATGTTGAGGATACTAGGAATCCCAAGAATGATATTGTATATCGGGAAATAGAGATGGGATGTTATGAGATAGAGTCTACTTCTCTAACATCTACCAAGATGGAACTTAATAGTGAACCCCCAAGCATTTGTAATGTTTGGGACACCATGGATTCTTTTGATGGGATTTTTCTTGAGGAAGATTAGGATAAAGTAGATAATGGTTTGATTCCTTCAGAATTAAAGTCAGAGTTGGATTTTTCAGTTGAAAATGTGTTATCATCTCAACCTTCATCAAAGGAATCAATTAGATTTCAGGAAAAGTCAAATGGAATTCTTGGGCCACATCCCGCTTATTTTTCAGAAATTGGGAAAATCAAAGATGGATTATGTGATGAAAATATGATGAAATGTAGTAAGGATGATAAGGTTAGTATTGATAAAGTAAATTATATCATCCCTATGAAAAGGTATGCCAAGCCTTTTAAGGAAAAATTAAGTTCATAAACGTTTCACTTGGCACCTATGGAAAGTCATCAGAAATATTTTAAGGAGGATTGTCCCAAGTGGCCTAAGATTAGAAAGTGGGATTCACATGGAAAAATTAGAAGTCGGGATAAAGTGTATCAGTATTCTAGCAACTCTTCCCAACCAGTGGGACGACATAAATTCAAACATGCTAGTGAGAGGAATCCACCTTGAAGTGTTTCTTCATATGGAAACTTGGTGTCCAAAGGCACACCCTTTGTAACATATCTCTAACCCTTCTCCTTGTATTTCAGTTTTGTATTATTTCATTTCATTATGTTATTATGTACTTAGATGTCTCATTGTATCATAGTTCCATTTTGTAATCGTTTTTTCTTTATGTAGTTATTGTTTATAGCATTTCATTTGTCATATATATGTATGTTTATGTTGGGTAATGGTGAGCACTTGGTTTTGTAGATGTTGGATTCTCGTATGCTCTCCTTCCCAAAAGTGAATATCAAACACACGTCTCCATGTGGAGCCAAATGTTGACCACCTATTCAAATAGGGGGTCAACTCCATGTACCATGAAGATATGCATCATCAGATGCTACAAAGTTAGAGACTTCATGGTTCTGCAAGGTTGTGTTGGCTTTCAACACATATTTTTGTAATGGAATTTCCGCTCCCCTGCATGGGATAATAATGTAATAGGTATGCATGGATCATAGTTAGGTCAATTACCTTAGGACTTCATCGTTAGAGGATTCCCTTTCACTGATTGTTGTGTTTCCTCAGGTTATTAATTTGGCCTAACCACCCTTATTAATTTCCCTTGAGTTTTTCACTCCCACAATAATTCCTCCAAAGTGGTGAAAGGCATTCTAATGGTTTCTTCCTCTGGTAGCTAGTGTTTAGGAATGTTGTAAATGACCATGTAAGATATCTATAAATTTTTGGTGGAATTCCATCGAGTCTAGATAGTTTTTTTTTAATTTATTAAAATTGCCTAAGTTGGGTAATTTTAATTAAAATTTGATGAAAAATGTAAAAACTAGGTCTTTGGGATTTTGCTAGGGGCATTTGTGGTCAAAAGAAATGGAATGAGACCCCCTACACCCTTGGACCAAGTTTCATCGCATTTGGACAAGTTTTTCTAGGTGTTTGTCCATGAGGAGTCTCAGTCAGTCAAAAACAACAATTTAATTGCTAAGTCATGACATAGTAAAAATGTCAAATTTTGTAAAATTAAGTTAAATGTTTGAGGTAAAGGTGGGAAATGATGTTTTTACCTAATCCTATTCTATCCTAACCATTTCCTACCCATTCTACACCCCCTAGACATAACCTCATCTTCATACATTTCGCCCCCCCTCATGAGAAAACCTTAGAACATGCAAAACTTGAAGGAGTTGGGCCCTCTCTCCATTGGTGCACCCTTATAATCCTTCCAAATCAGCCTTTAGACTTGGACCACACCCTCCACCTCACTCCACCTCATCTATCCTTACCTCTAACCCTAGAAATGTGCCCCCCTCCTTGAGATCTTCACTTGTGCTTAGTGGTGGACACTTGGATTTGATCCAATAGGGGTAACTTTGCCTCTCCAAGTATAAATGAAGGCCCTCTCAACCTCTTTTAATCACCAATTCTTGTGCTATTGTTATGCTACCAAATTTTCTCCTCACACTGCTCATCTCTCCCAACTTGCTTCATTCATTCTTGCTCTCACTTTTGGAGAGGAACTTGTAGCAACTAGTTTCTGCAACTTCCTACTTGGTAATAGAAAATGATTTGGAGGACATTGGTGTATCAAAGATTTTTCTTGGTACACTTATTCATTTAAGGTGATATTGTGTTTTTGTTGGAGCATTTCTTTGAGATATAGAGTAGATTTCCCAAGCAAACTAGTTTGCTTTTGTATATTTTCAATAGTGTAGTTGTAGATCTATATGAGTAGATTAGTAGATATTAAAAATTAGTTTGTGTTATTTATCTATCTCACTCATCTTTTCTCTTATCTCATAAGATTGTTTCACAAGTTGCAGGTTAAGGAGGGGAAGGATGGGAACTGGAAGATGGAAGTAGGTTAAGGAGGAAGGGTGTTTCAGAGTAATTGAGTGTGTTGTTGGGTTTTAATCAAGTAACATTATTTTCTGACTTATTCTCTTATTGTATTAAATGCTTCACTCGGTTATAATAATATACATGAATGTTAACTGATGTGACTGATGGATTAATGTTATTATGTTAGTATAAATGATTGAATGATTCATTATGAAGTTTATCAACATATAGGAATTGTGCACTAGATGTGATGATGGTTGTCATTAATAGATGCATGAGTTATGTATGTGTCAGTTACGCATACATATCTTACACATGTACAATAGTATTATTATGATGTATTAATATTAATAATATCGTTGTTTGTCATGGGTGTGTAATACCTTAGTGTAATTGAACTTAAGTTTAATGTTATTATTAAATTTATTTATTTAGATTTAATTTATTATTAAATTATTTATTTAGATTTAATTTATTATTAAATTAGTTGATTAATGTATATTTAATGTTATTGTTTAATTGACTGATCAATTCAGATTTAATGTTATTATTTAATTGATTGACTATATATATATATATATATATATATATATATATATATATATATATATATATATATGAGAGAGAGAGAGAGATTCAATCACTTTCTAATTAGTTAGCAAGCAATAAAAAATTGCATTTAATTATCAATCTGAGGTCATATCTTACTTATGAATAGTCGTGCACCATATATGAAAGAGTATTGTCGTTTTTGCTAGATAGTTGTTGTACTTTTAATGTCACAAGTCACTGACTCTAGATACTTAATTAAGTCACCAAACTAGGATTTGCAACAAATATGTATTGCAACCACTGTGAGGAATTGCAGCTACTGTATTACTCCTATGTAGCAGTATTAGTACATGAAAATAGCAAGTTCCTTTAAGAAATATGCAATAATAGTGTAAAAATGACATATGGGGAAAGATTTGTACCTTAATGATAAGTAAGGAAAAACTGGATAAGGAAATTATCAAAAAGGAAGTGATCAATGGAAAATGGTAAGTAAAAAGGTATTAGATGGATGTTGAAAGTATGCTAATTTAGGCACCCCTCGTCTCCCCCAACCCAAAATTGTTGCATGTTCCCATGCAACCAACAATAACCCAGAGTTAGAGGAATCAAGGTGACCATGGAGGTCACTGACACCACATACTACCTCTCTTGCTTCCTCCTTCCTTTCACCGGTGTCATGTTCTATTGGAACTCCTCTGTCTTTTGAAAATTCTTTCTTTGTTTATGTCTGAGTGGCCTCATCACTAACATAAAATGCGTAGCATGGACACCTATTTCTCTTTTTTCTATAGTTTTAGTTATTTCCTATCAACTGAGGAAGGGTTCCCCTACAACAAGAAGACTTGTTGTGGGGTAACCTGATTTCTCAGGTGCCATTTATTCATCCAACTCATCTTTCAATATTTTCAAATTGAGTTGTAGCTTCCAGTTCTTCATTCTCAACATGTTGTTTTGTGTTACCAATGATGCACAAATGGGTAAGGAGTGTGGGATTCTTACCTAGGTTGTGAAAATGATTTTTCTTTCTGTAGTGGTAGCCTCTGTTTGTCCT
This sequence comes from Picea mariana, assembly GCA_032191745.1. Classification (NCBI taxonomy): domain Eukaryota; kingdom Viridiplantae; phylum Streptophyta; class Pinopsida; order Pinales; family Pinaceae; genus Picea; species Picea mariana. The sequence goes on along the minus strand of JASDQU011400609.1, from coordinate 39,292 downwards.
GGTTCTTGTGCATGAGTTGAGCCATCTCCACAAGTGTTTTCCACTGGACCATCAAAATATTCTTCCTCCTGCTCTTCCTTATTTGAATCCTCTGAGTGGGTGGGTTGTATCCCAGGAGAACCTCCTACTGGTTCTTGTGTAACAGTAGGGGCCTCTTATTCTAATTTTTTCTTCTCCTATGGATTGGAAATTGTTTTGTCAAGAGCGCCTCTTGTTGATTCAACAAGAGGCACTGGTTCCTGTTTGTCTTCATGAGAAGATTGTTCCTTAAATGTGATTATGGTTGTATCAAGGAGAACTTTTAGTTCATATTCTGTATTTATAGATTACTCAGGCTTCTCTATCTATGACTCTTGAGGCTTGGGAGAGTGTACTTGGTGAATGCTCTTTGTTGTATCTCGAGGGACCGTAGGAGCCTCTTCCTGTAATTCTTGAGACTTGGAAGAGTGGTCGTAAGGAGTGATTTCTTTTGGTTCTTGATGAACAACAAGAGTGTTCCTTCTTTTGTGTTGTACCCTCTAACTCATGTTCACCAGTTTCTCCAGAAGGACTCCCCACTGGGCCTTATGGTTCAATGGGAGCTTTCACTTCTAACTCTTCTTCATCTGAATACACTTCTAGGAGAGCAATAAGTCCTTCTCCAAGAGCGCCTTGGTCTAGTTCTTGTGTGTTAGCCAAGGCCTCGTTGGCTTCTAAGTTGATACCCTCCAATAGTTCTTATGTGTTAGCAGAGAGTTCTACTTCGTCTGTTTCCTGATGCTCTTCCTAGGATTGTTCTTTTGGCTTAGCAGTTCTTCTCCTTTTTCATTGAGTTGCAGTCATATGTCTCATTCTATGTTTCTTTGGAATGTGATGTTGTATTTTTTTAAACTCTCTGACTCTCTTTGTTGAGGTTTTGGTGAGGTTACCTCAACATTGATGTTTAGACCTTCCTTAGTTGGAGTTGCAACAGGATGGTCCCTTTTTATAGCCATCCTTCTGGATTTCTTTGGTGGAGGAGTCACAATAGCTGGGCTCATTGTATCCATGGAAATGTTACTTGGCGAAGGAGTTGTATAATTTGGGCTCATTGTGTCTGCGGTACTGTTACTTGGTGGATGAGTTGCAGTCGCAACCCCTTCCAGTGCCAGAAGTGGAGGTGTTGTGTGTTGGGCTACCTGAAGTGAAACCACTTCACTCTCGGTGAGTATAACAAGTGGCCAAACGATGTTGTTCCAAGTGTGGCCTTCCTTGTGCAGTGCATGTTCCACCAAGAGCTTGATAAGGCCATGGTGTGATATGACATCTCTAGGGTTCTTTGATATTTGTACAAGTGATTCCATCATCTGCAATGTCCAAAACAAGAGGTATGGCATTTTAATTGGACAGTGGTGTCAGACATGATTGAGCAGTTTGATATGTTGAACATAGACAACTCCATCACGACCTTCGCAGGTGAAATATCGTTGCACAAAAACAACCACGTATTTCTAAGGGTGTGGTAGAGATCGACATTAAAATCTTGTTCCCTTATTCACTAAAGCCTCTGTAGGCTCGAGGAATTGCCTTAGAACTTTGGGATGTGAATTCCTTTTGGTGTACCATCTCTTTCCTGTCCTTGGTAAACTGGTGACTTATGCTAGTGTCTCTTCAGTGACTTCTATCTCGGCCTCGGCTACCCTGGAGTGTTCGGCTCTGTAATTCAAGGAAAATTCTAGATCTACCTCATCGTCATATCCTTGTAGGTGCAACACATATTCCATCCAACTAACTTGTTCCATAATTTTTTTGATATTGTCATAGACCTCAAGTAACAATGGTTCGGTATGATCCTTGTGTATCAATGAACTTCCCATGGTTCCTTCTTCCAACTAACTCTGATTTCTTGTGTTTGTAGGGGAGATGTGTGTTAATTGGGAAGAGAATTTAGAATTGTGGAAATAACGGTGGTGGGTATGAAGGTGCAGATCAAAGATATAACAATGATGGTGTAAGGTAACGGTTATGGAAGACTGATAATAGGCACATTCCATTAAAATTATTCATTGTAAATTCTTATTGGAACTCATATCTGTCGCTTCTTACCTTGAGTGATTGTATGAGTACAGTGTTGATGGCGTTGTGATGGCGGAAGACGAAGTCACATCAACGGTCTTAACCAAAATTGCAACATCAATGTTGCTAGTTATGTCGACGATCGGAAGTGCAGGAATGATGATGCTCACAAAGTGAAAGCTGCAAGCAGAGTCGTAGGAACGGGAATTGTGGTGACGAAGTTGTAGTACTAAGAGTTGCAACAACCTGTGATGTAGCCTCAGTGGTGTAGATGGGAATTGCAACTTCGGTGAAAGGTGTGGGAGAGAAATGAAGAAAATAAAGTGAAGTTGCAGCAATGGAGCTGCAACACAGAAATGAGAGGGGAGGGATTTGGAAAATGAAGCGGAGCTGCAAGTGGAGTTGCAACAACGAAAATGAGAGGGGAGGGATTTGGGAAATGAAGCGGGGCTATGACTAGAGTTGCAACAATGAAAATGAGAGGGGAGGGGTTTGATAAATGAAGTAGAGCTGCAAGTGGAGTTTCAACAATGGAAACAAGAGGGGATGGGTTTGGAAAATGAAATAGGGCTACAAGTGGAGTTGCAACAATGGAAATTGCAGTAAAGGGGATGGTTGCAACGAAGGGAGTTGTAACAACAAAAATTGTAGCGATGGGAATGGTTTTGAAAAAGAGAGTTGCAACAAGATGAATTGCAAAAAAGTGGATTATGAAACCAGGAATTGCAACAACAGGAGTTGCATCAACCAAACTTGTAGCCACAGGAGTTGCAACAACATCGTTCTCCCTTACATATCCTGAAAAAAAAAAGATTATTAGAAAAARTCAAGGATTTATTATAATTTGTTGAGAAGGATCCTGGCATAACCATCACAAAGCTGTGAAGTGCCCTTCTTGTTTATTTTTTATTTATTTTTAATGTGCCAGCTAGGCTGGTTTTTACATTTTTTTAAGAAGAAATAGAAACTATCCAACTAGGACTTGTTCTTCTTGAACGAGTTCCAAATCACTGTCGGGCCATCCATTTACAATATTTCTCAAAAAGGATTCCTTTGATAGGGGTCGATGATATAAGCGAATTATATGTCCATTAGCCATTAGAGGAATTATATCGTCATCTATGGTATGTAGTTTAATGGCTACATTGTCATATATTGTATCAATCTCATATGGACTGAGCCATCTGGTGTAAAATTTTCCTCTGAAGTCCTTGAACCTAGAATCAAATAATAATGCCCAGTCTCCAGCTTTGAACTTATTTTCTTGATAAAATTATCGTGCCATTTGGCCCTTTGGTTTTGTATCACTGTGTCTTAATGTAGGGCATCTTGTCGTAGCTTGTTCAACTCGTTAATTTGAAGTAATCTTTGTTTCTGAGCCTCTGATAGGTCCAAACCAAGTTGTGTTGTTGTCCTAAGTGTCTGGATTTATGTCTCAATGGGAACTAGTACTCTTTTCCCATATTCTAACTCATAAGGCGTGCATCCTATAGTAGTCCTCCAGGTGGTTATGTAGGCCCATAAATCTTCAGGGAGTCTATTGGCCCAAGCTTTGAGATGTAATCTTAAAGTTTTAGTAATGATGGCCTCAAGGATATTATTAGTCCCCTCTACTTGTTCATTTTCCTGTGGGTGATATGGTGTTGTTTCTTTGTGCTTGATTTTATAGTTGTCCATCAGGTCTCTGAAAAGCCATGATGTAAACTGAGTTCCTTCGTCGGTCACTATCTCTCATGGTATTCTGAACCTTACAAAGATCTCTTCATGGAGAAACTCTACTACTACCTATTCAGTTGTTGTGAAAAGTGCTTTTTCTTCCTTACATTTTGTAACATAGTTTGTGTAGATGAGGATGTAGGAGTGTTGATGAGAAGAGGGATTTATTGGTCCCACAAAATCAATGGACCATTTGTCAAAATTTCCTAACACGATTTGTGGTTGTAGTGACATCTCATCTATTTGTATGGGTCTACCCATGCTTTGACATTTGTTGCACCTCTTCACATACTCTTTGGCGTCTCTGAAAAGTGTGGGCCAATAATACCCTTGATGGAGTGTCTTGTACCCAATCCTTTTATCTGCAAAATGGCCCCCACATGGCCCATCATGACATGATTTTAGTATATCATGGACTTTGTCCTCTCGTACACATCTTCTGATAATCAAATCAGGCTCGGTGTAGAAGAGGCAATCATCAATCCATAAAAATATTTCACTTTTCCTGACTATACTTTGTTGTTCTTTGGGAGTTAGATGATACAAAAGCTTGCCTGCAACCAAAAAGTTACCAATATCTGTGAACCAAGGTGAGTTAGTAGATACTGCAAAGACATTTTCATTTGGAAAGCAATCTTGAACTAAAGGTTCATTCTCATTGGATATTATTCTAGAAAGAAATCCGACCAATGTATTATCTTTTCTTGGTTTATCTAGGATGGTAATATCAAATTCTTGCAATAAAAGAAACCATCTAGTGAACCTGCCATTGTTGATTGGTTTACCCTATTCACTCCTCCTGGTCTTAAATGCTTGGACAAACAAAAAACCTTTCTATATTTGTTTTTTTAATTTTTTTTTTTATGAAAACTAATGATTTCAAAACCAATTTCTTTAGTGCCTCCCCAACAACGATGAAAAAAATGTCAGCTCACTAATTGTTAAAGATCGGGACATTACAGTATCAATCTAGGGTTTGTAAATTTGTGAGACACAATCATTAGATGTGAAGGAATTAGTCTTAAAATCAATCTTAATTCTAAAAATAAGACTACACAATACTTTTGTAAACTATCTTTCTAAAAATGAACCAATTCTTCAAATGTTCATAGCTTCAATGGTTGACAATTAGATTACAAAGGGAAATTGTTTCAAAGGAATGAAAGCATATTTGCAAAATGACTATGTTTGACCATGAACTTAAGAGAATATGTATGCATCTAAAAAAAACAAAGAAAATGATTCAAGAAATGCTAGATCCCTGCAACTTGATTACCACGACCTCGTTGGTTGGAACTTAGATCGTAGAGTGAATTTTGCCTCTTCAAATAATGAGCTAAAGTTGTCTCAGTTTCAATGGTGGAAACTCTAATTGTAAAGTGTAGGGTTCTTCACAATAATATTTTGTTAACCATGAAGTTTAAATAACTCAATAAGAGAGGACTTCCTGCAATAATACTCTCTCTAGATGTGAGTTTTCTTAAGTTGCAAAGGATTCTATTTGAATCCAAAGAAATTCCAAAATTTTCTGATTTCTCCAACCCAAATTCATCATAGTCACATTGGTGGGAAAACAAGTTGTAAAAGGAAGGTTGTCATTATAGTTATGACTTGTAAAACTGAAAATGAAGGAACTGTTAAATATAAAACTAAATGAAAAAGAAGAAAACCAAACTAAGATATTTACCAGTGAATGAAGAAGTAGAAAACCCAAATCTTTGTACAGAAATATACAGTTGTGACACAAACCATTGCAAGGGGGCCCTTCCAAGATTTGTCTTATGCACAGAACAAAAAATTAAATGGCGAAAACCAACACCTTTGTATTAAGCATAAAACTCAACTACAACAAGTTCATAAATTCCTCCATTAGACCCCCCCCCCAAATGCCTCATACTTTGGCATATTTATACATCATGAAACACAACTAATAAACCTCAAAACACTCTTTGTTGTAATGTTAGATCTTCAACAACTTCCTATTGATGATGGATCGAGCTCAAGATGAGTGACTTCCTCCATGATTTGATGGACAGTTTGAAAAACAAGCCGCACATAAAAATCTGGGTTTCACATATTTAGAAAAACCTCCAAATCTCCCAAATCACACCCTTTTTGGAAAAAAAATCGGTGTGGTGCTTATCTGAGCATGTTCTTCACAAAACTCATGTTTTGGATTTTCCAAATTCGTCTTCATCGGCTCAAAACTCACATCTAAAGATCATTGTTTGTTTTTGTTGTTGCCCTTTTGCTTATGGAAGCCACGTGTTTGACTAGCATTGACCCACAACTTCTAGGAAGTTTCCCATGCTCCAAAATCTCATGAACCGTTCTGTAAATGCTAGGAACAAAACCCATATTCTCCTTTTCTCTAATTCGACCTGCAAATATGCTAAGCTCGGAGCAATTACATGAAAACTTCACTTATGGTAATAATGCTAATAAAAACTCAAGAATTTGACAATTTTGCTTATTAAATAGAAAATAGAAACTAACAATTTACCTTTTACATCCTTTATTGATCCTGGGTTTAGTGACAATAGGTGCAAAAATTCCAAAAATGAAGGAAAATTGGGTGAAAATGAAGGTACTCATGGTGGTTTTTGACAACAAAATGTGAACCCAACATATATTTCTACACAATCATGAATTAAATCATAGAATATACCTATAACAACGCGTTAAAAGGTGGAGGGTCCGTTGCATAAACCAATTGGTAGAACATGGTAGGCGAATGTACCCCAAGGACATGTGAACATTGTTTTCTCTTGGTCTTCAAGTGCGATTTGGATTTGGTTATATCCACTAAATCAATTGAGGAAAGAAAAATATTTCTTCCCTGCTAACGTGTCCAGGACCTGGTCGATAAAGGGTAATGTAAAGTGTTCTTTATGTGTTTCTTTATTGAGTTTTCCATAGTCGACACAAATTCTCCATTTACCATTTTTCTTTGGTACCATGACAAGAGGGGAGACCCACTGGCTATCATAAATTGGATAGATGAAGTTAGTTGTAAGCAATTTATGTAGCTCTTCTTTGAATATGTCCTTCAGTTCTGGGTTCATCTAGTGCTGGGGTTCGTGGATGGGTCTGGCTCATTCCTTAATATATATGTGATGTGTGCATAGGTCAAGATGGATTCCCTTCATGTCTGAGTAATCCCAAGAAAAGGCATCATTGTGCTTTTGCAACAATTTAACCAATTGCTCATGTTGTAAATTGGTTAGTCCTTGGTTGATTTTCAAGGTTTTCCCTGGGCTAATTTCTATGGTTTCTATAAGGGATCCTTGATCATTTCTTGGTGGGGATTCATGTTCAATGGGTGAGATTCTTGTTGGGGATAAAGAAACCTGAGTTTTTGGTTTCATAACATGCTCGAGAATATTTGTGTTTATGGAGGAAGAGGAAGATGCTATAAAATCGTTGATTTTGTCGTCCTTTGTTTTATCTCTTATGGCTAAGTATTGGTCTATGGAGAGGACATGATGGGGTTCCCCTTTTTCATCACTCTCTTCTCTATCAACCTAAAGTGGTGTCTCTAAGTCTATGTTGGGTTCAGTGGGAGGGTAAAGGGTTAATTTTTTGTGGATGTCCCGTGGGAGATGATCATGTTGCATGAACTACATCTGATATAGGCATTGACAGTGGCTAGCCAAGGCCGTCCTAAGTTTAGAGTATACCCTCCCAGAGAGGTTTTGGGTTGTAGGACCATGAAGTCAGTGGGACATTCCCAAAAATCCACAGAGATCACTACATCTTCTAATATTCCCTTTGGTTTAATGTTTGATCTATCAACGAGTTGAAGTACAGTGGGGGTTTCCCTAAGGCCTGTAAGACCTAAGGCTTGCATGGTCTCGCAAGTCATAATGTTGATGGCAACGCCAAGGTCGATTAATGTGTTACTAATAAGTGTGTTTTTGATCTGCACATTAACGACTAGACTTCCATTGTCAGAGTATTTAGTTGCGAGAACTCTCCCCATCATTAAATCTGACAATTTTCCCATGACATGAACAGTTTGGGGATCCTTTCGTTTCCTATCGGGTTTTCTCAAACAAAGTTCTTGTACTTATTTTGAATAAATAGGTACATATTTAATTGCTTGAAACAACTGTATTTTGACACACACATTTTTTATTTCCCCTAAGAAATCAAACTCGCGTTATGTAAAAGGTTTGTCTTGGTTTATCCTTTTAGGATAGGGTGGGTCTTGAAGTTCAGGGTGGGCATTCTCAACTTTTGAAGGTTCTTGAGATTATTTTTTTCTGATTCTTCATTTCAGACATTCTCATTCAAATCTTCAATGCTAATATGAGGTCAGTCCTTGATTAGAGTCTTCCCAGATTGGAGGTGAATATCATTGCATTCCAGGGAAGATATGGAATAAGTTGGGTAGGTTACAAGTCCAACAACTTGCGTTGGTTGGCCTGGCCTTCCGTTATTTGGGTTAGGTATGGGTTGTGTAGGTAGTTGTGGTCGAGGAAGGGAAGATGTGGATGCCTACATCCGGGGAGGAGGAAGGAGTTGCATGGGTAGTTGTGTCATAGGTTGTCGAGGTCCTCCTATAGTAGGTTTTCTCTATCCTTGTTGCCATAAATGGTTTGGAGGAGAAGAAGATACCCATTGTTGTGTTGGCATACCCCATGGTTTAGAAGCATATTTCATGGAAGGGTTAGTCCAATATGAATTGAAATATTGAGATTGATATTAGATCATACCTTGAGTCTTGGACTGTCAGGGTCGCTCCTAAGAGACATAACATAAATGTTCTGCTTCTTCAGATTTCTGATAGATAGATTTTAATCCTAGTAAGGATGGACAATTATGAGTAGCATGATCCTTGCTGCATATTCCAAAAAACTCAATCTGATCCAACAAACATTCTCTCCTTGGGTGCTTCATTTTGCATCTTGGGAAAAATATAGCCAAAGTGTGTTCTGTCTCCTCCCTCTTCTTCTTCATATGCAATGTATCCAATTGGGAGCTTAGGGAAATAAGTATGTCAGTCTTGCAATCTTTTAACATGTTCCTAATTTATTCTCTCATGACTCCACTTCTAGCAGTTTTTCCCATTCTTTCCAGTATATCTCTTGGTGTTTTTCCTATTATTGATGTGCCTTTGGAATACTTACGACACCGTTCCAAGATAATGTTGTAGTCTAATTGAGAAACATATCCTTCGCCCATCAATTTAAGGAGTTCTATACAATCATCTCAAATACCTCTTAGAAATAAGATACATAGTGCCTTGGGAGCCAAATCTCCTTGTTTTTCCCTCTGCATGTTATAGGTGAATTGTTCGATATAATCTTTGAGGCTCTCATCTTCATGTTACATCATCTTTAAGAATCCCTCTCTTCTTTCTTTATCCTTGCAGTAGTCTAGCTACTTGTCTAGGAATTTATTTTCCATTGGTCCCATGAGCATATGCTATCCTTCCCAAAGCCCATAAACCATCGTAGTGCAGTTCTCTTAAGTGTGGTGGGAAAAAGCTTCAATTTCTGGGTGTATGTCATGTAGTTGTAGCTTCTGCAAAGTACATCTAACTTGAAGAGGAAGGTATCATGATCTTATTTATATAACCCATGAAAGTTTGTCAAGGCTGAATGAGGGACGTTCTTCATCTTGGTCTCCTCATCTATTTCTTTGATTGGAAATATGAAAGTCATGGGTTCCTCCTTGAAAATCTCATGTGCCATTTCTTTCTGAGGGTTATCCTTTGTTTCTAAAGGTGCCTCAGGAAAGAGGAACTATTCAGAGTGATATTGTTCGGTGATTTGTTCTTATGAAAGTGAAACCTATGTGTGCCAAGACCCTTGTACAATCTTTGATTCCCAAGGAGATACTTGAGGATTCTTCCTGGAAAGAAAACTCGCTATAGGTGATAATTAATTTAGTTGATTTATCTCCTTTCTCTCTTGTGATTGACCTGAACTATTATATTTTTAGGAGTTTTTGGAAGAGATAATAAATTCACCTTGTTGATCTCTAACTCTGCTCATAGAAAAGAATAGAAAAAAATTCTAAGAATCGTTGAAAAGAAATCATAGCACTCAATTTACTAAAATGAAAATCCACACAACTTACTCAACAACTACTTCTTTTGACAGTTCCTCGACAACGATACCAAAAATGACAAACTTTTAAATCACTTTCTAATTAGTTAGCAAGCAACCAAAAAGTGTACATTTAATTATCAAATTGAGGTTGTATCTTACTTAGGAACTGTCATGCACCATCTATGCAATAATGCTGTTTTTTCTAGAGAGTTGTAGCACTTTTAATATCACAAATCAAGGATTCAAGATACTTAATTAAGTCACCAAACTAGACTATTTTCTGAGTTGCAGAAAAAGTAAATATCACTCTTGCAGGAAAGAAAAGTCACACTTGTGGAATTGAAATAACACTTGCAGAAGGTAAATCACACTTGCGTAAATTGAAATCACACTTGTGGAAATTAAATCACACTTGCGGGAATTAAAATCACACTTGCAAAAATTGAAATCACACTTGTGGAAATTGAAATTACACTTGAAAAAATTCAAGACTAAAGCTATGATAAATTAAATGATAATCTGGTATAATAGCAATCCCAAACTAATGAAGACTAAATCTATGATAAATTAGAAGTGACAAACTAAAGTGTAGTTGCAAGTGGAGTTGCAACAATAGAGCTGTAGCAAGAAAGAAATCACAGTCACACAAGTTGTAGAAACGCAAGCCCCAACACGACATAAATTACAATGATGTAAATTACGGTGACTAGAGTTGTAGTAGTGCCCGCGATTATAAACTCATAGAAGTAGAATCAACACTGAATTGTAGTTTAGAACTGCAAAACTCCCAACAACAAGAAATTAAACATTAACCACACATGAATTGTAATCGTTGTTCTACGAAATCTAGAATTGCAACAAACATAGATATGAAATAATTATTGAAGCAAACAAACATAATTGAAATATTTAAATCCTATGCTAATATACATATAGTACATAACTAAGGAGGGGGCCCTACCCCCTTAGGCAAGGTACTTATTGACGATTAAAATCGCAATGATGAATTCCACCAGCAAAGTATTGCTAAAGCCCTAGTATTTAAACTATGCTAATAATATAATACTTGTAGGTGGGACCCCCTTGTAGACTGGAGGCTCAAAGATAGACATATCACACTTTTTTCTGTTGTTGTTTTGACGTTGCTTACACAGTCCTACATGGTTGCGAATGCAGTCTTGGTTTCATTTTGACATAATAATAGGTGGATGATACATTTTATGGGATGTTTCTGCAATTCAAGGCATTATTTTTATGTTGTGATGGGCATGTATTTACAGTTGCTATGATTTAACCATGTCACAAATCATCCTCCAGAACTACCTAGCCACATATATACAGGAGATATGTTAGTGATAACATAATCAAAACAAGGACGAAACCTATGAAAAATATTAAAGGAATGGAAGTTATGTTTGAACTATGTTAAAAGGTTATATGCAAATGGAAAAGTAAAAGTGATGTTAGTGCTAATCCTAACTATTATACTATGGTTGGTTAGTGGCTATGCGATTTTTATTAGATTTGATTTGGGCGCATATAACATTGCAATACATCAGATATGGCATAGAACTTGGAAAAAGTTAACATGTGAATGTTTGGGTGGCACATTGGGCAAGAGATATCATCGTAGATTTCAATTGTTTGGGCATTGAATACATGGTTTAATGAATGGTGAATGTTTGGTTGTCTTGTACTTCTAAATTGAATAGGATAGGATATGGAAGTGATGTGCAGTAAATGCATGTCACTCCATACACCCCCTATGGGTCGTCACCCTAGCATTGTTCCTTGTTTCATTTTCGGCATGTTAGTTGTGAAGCTCCGCATTTTAGGCTCTTGGAGAAGGCTCAACCAGCTCGCCCGTTTAAGATCTTTGTTACAAGTATGGATCTTTTTCACTCCATCCATGAATTATGCTCTGTGTATGAACACACAATGCCTCAATAATGCTTGGGTTTGTTTGTTCCTGAGAATTTCAATGGTGTAAATATGTGATATTTCTCTTTTTGATGACTGTAATTATTGAGGATTGCAAGCAAAAGAATTGGTTTTGTTTGAGTTGTGCATTGACTGGTTGCTCGATCAGTTTAATATTGTGATGGGTCTCTGTGGATAGCAATGAATGTGGTATATATTGTTATGTATTAATGGTGGAGGGTTTCATTCTATGTATTATCATCGGTTGTTCCCTCACAGTCATGAGTGTAACCCTATCCGGTCGCATTTTGATTACCATTTGGTTGCTGCATATTTTATTCATACCAGAGTCATGGTCATGGGCTCATTCTCATTGTCCTTTCACCAAATTACCCCAAGGTCCAGTCTTAGGGTGGCCATAACGTTAATGAATATTGTATGGTGGTGGGGTGATATAAGTTATATATCGACATTATATGTCCTCACTGGTATTGTTATCAAATGGTTTGGCTCTTAAAGAAGTGGACAAAGAGGTTATATCTTTGTGTGTTATTTGAATAAATGTCACAGTTCAGTTAACTTTGCCTCTCCTCTGCAAGCGTAAAACACATTATGTGCACTGCTTTTTTCTACCCTACTCGTCTTTGTTTTCCTTGGTGGCTAACTATGGGTTCCATGGCTCAGACTGGGAGGAATAAGGAGACCATGTGGCTTACTGTTGTGTATGTTTCAAAGGGTATTTTTACCTGTGGTTTATTAGTCTCTGAAGACCTCCAGTTCTTTGTGCTATTGTTAAATGATCATGCTCTTGATTGTCTCCTTGTATTTGGCTTCAATAGAGCCTGATTTTAATATCCGACTGTTCTTACTCCCTTCGAGCATCTTCTTGGTTGTCAAATATTTGTTTATCAGTGGAGTGGTTATGGAGTTTTCTGTCGAGTCCCTATCTCGTCTTTCTATGATTAAATTGATTGAACAGTTACAATTGGAAACGAGTAATTATATGCAGTCAAGGGTTGTTATATTTCCGTTATGACTCCATTCATCGTGTTCTTAATTGCAAACTGGAAACACCTGTGGTTTTTCTAAGCCCGATTATATCTATAGCTATTTGTGGAAATGGCGACTGTGTGTAATTGGTTATGTTCACCTTGCATATATTATTGAATCATTGTGCATATTATAAGTGGTTATATTGACAGTAATGAGGCTCGGTTTTTATGTTGACTGTGGTTTCGTTGCAAAATATTATTGGTTGATATGATGAAGACTATAATCGGGCATGTTTTGGAAGTCTGTCCATATTTAAAAAAGGGACCTATGCATTTTTTTTTAAATTGGGAAATGATTGTAAATTGGAAGACAGTGGATGTTTTTATTATAGTGATGCATTATGGGATAGAGGTCGAACCTATTGTTGTGTGTGTGTGTGTGTGTGTGTGTGTGTGTGTTTAAAGGAAGGCAAAGAAATAAAAGACCATCGTTTTCTTAACACAACTATTGAAATGGAAAGTTTGTTTAGATTATGAGTATGATTACACAGACTGTTTTGAATTGAGAAATTTTGGGAAATTTAAATGTTGGAACAACGAACAGTTTGATACACATTAATTGTTGGTATGGTGTTGGTATTTTTGGGTTGATTTTAGTATAGAGTTATAATTATTGATTACTTAATTTGTTTTATGAACAATATACGTTAATTTCCTTGTCGTTCTCTCACTTTTTTTCACATTACGAATCCCCTCACATTCCTAGATTCACTTTGCACTCCCTATTCTTAAAATTAAATCATAATTAAATGAAAACTCTGTATTATAGCAATTGAAGGATGGCACAAAGATGAGTTACAGTTGATATGTTTTGTTATTACAACATAGTTGATTGTTTGATGATTTGTTGAGCAGTAATCATGATCTAATCCCCTCCATTTTATCACTTTTCGCTCAATACAACCCCTCATATATCCCAGAACCCTTATTCACCCCCTGCTCATTGACAAGTATTAAACGATTTTTATGGATTGGATTGCATGAGTCTGATGTGTTGTTGAGCCAAACTTTGTTTCATATTTAAAAGAGATGTCATGTATGGTTTGTTTAAGAATCTATTTGCTAATAAACATTGGATATAGGAATGAGCTTTTTCAACAAAGGAAGCCATGGCCGAAATAATAGGGGAAGAGGAAATTGGAATAGGGGCCCTAGAAGGCCAAGGTTTTTGATACATTTTGATGCATATCCACAAGAGTTGAACCAACTTTTCCAAGCTGGGTTTTTCAGCTGGATTGGACAAGGGGTAGTCCAACCTAGGCCAGAAAGGCCTCCCTTCCAACCCCAACATGTCCCTGGCATCCCAGTTCCCCCTCATGTCTCATTACAACCTGAAAATGACGGATGGCAAGAGATTGTCCATCAATCGGTCTCCCAACATCATGGCTGGCCCAATTTGTCTCTACCTGCTCCTCCTTCACCAGTTAACCCAATTGTCCAAGTTTCCCCTACTCACTCACTTGTACAGTCTTCCCATGCAAGAAAGAGGCTCAAAACTAAATCCCACCATGCACATGATAAAGGAAAAACTATTGTTTCTTCCTTCTCTCCCTCAAGTGATTCTGCCAAATCCGTTTCATCCCACATGCACTTGAGAGATGATTTCTCTCATGTTATCAGTGAGATCAAGCCTAAAGGCTCCACACAGCCTAAGGCTAATTCAAATAAATCAAAGGGAGACAATAGCAACAAAGGGAAAATTGCCTCCCAAAGTGGAAAACATGGTTTTTGAGTATTTTTATTTATTGATTGTTGAGAGCAGTTGGCTACTGAAGTTTTTAGACAACATACTATTTTGGATATTTTGAATATTATATTTTTTGGATATGGTTTAAAATATCATTGATATTAATTTTCAAATTATGAGAATGATGATGGGAGCCACAAGGAGGGATATGTTTGATTGATTGACTAGTTGTGTTTATTTTTGTTAATAAACTAAAGGGAATCACAAGGGGTCCCACCTACTAGTTATTATTTATTAATGTTAAAATATTGTGTAACTGCAAAGAATATTCTTATCCCCTTTTGTGGATAAAGATAGAATATATTTATTATTGACTAGTTCAATCCCCTTTTATGGATTGATCATGTCAGGCATTGTAATTGACCAAATCCCCTTTTGCAGATTGGTCAAACCCTAATTGCAATAGGCAGAATGAGAAGTCGCCCCCCAGATTAAATAAGGGTGGTTCTAACCACCCAGAATGAGAAGTCGGCCCTGCCAATGAAAAGACACTTATGTTCACATCTACCAGATTGTATAAATAAGAGAGGCCAACACCTCATTTAGACACACACTCAACTCACTCATCTAGTGCGCAAGTATTGAAGGAAGATGCACTTACCAGTTGCCGGAAGAAGGAAGAGAGAGAGAGGCGCATCCTTGGGAGAGGAATTTCTTTGTTGTTTGGTTCATTGTCTTGGCATTGTATTGGTTATCTATATTAAGGAAGTTTTGATGGGCTTTCTTCCCCATGAGGGTTTCCCATGATAAATGTTGTGTACTCTTGTGATTGTGTTTCTCTCAGTGATCCTATCTATGCTATTGTTACCTAGTAAATTTAAAGTAATCTAATAATAGCAGAAACTTTAACATGGAATCAGAGCTAAGATGAAGAGAGCATCTTTCACAGGAAAAAGAAAAACGTCATTGTTTCCATATATGCAAATTAAGGCTTTTTATTGAAGAAGAATTTCAGCCCCAAATCCATCTAGAAAGGTGCGCCCTACCTCAAGGAACATTTTGGCATCCTTAACGCAACTTTTCAGTGGATAGATCTCCCAGAAAGTGAAACCCTAGTTTTCACAAAGTACCAGAAGTACCAGAAAACCAGAATACCAGAAGTACCAGAAGTACCAAAAGCACTAGTCCAGAAAGCCGCAGATCAAGTTTGGAGGGGTAAAAGTTGGATTTTCTGAAATCTAAACACACCAGGCTACTCGCCTCATTCCAACGCATATTTTGGTGAGTTGAGAAACCAGATCCAAGAAATTTGATTTTTCTATTATTTCTATAGCCCAGAGAGCTAGGGTTTCTTCTACAAGAAAGAATGGCTACCAACATGAGGGTAGAAGACAAACTGGAAGGATCTAGAAACTTTATATCTTGGAAGCATAGGTTGCAAATGATTCTAGACGAGAATGATCTCCTAGAACAAGTTACAGTGGGTGTACCGGAACCGGATGAAGAAGAGAAAAAGACCAAGCATAAGAAAAATGAAAGAAAGAAAAGAGAATCATGTCAGATTCAGTAAAGGATCACTTGATCCCTCATATTTCTGAACTACAGATAGCAAGGCAAAAGTATGAAGCACTCAATAGGTTATATGAAAGCAAAGACATTAGTCGAAATCTTTCCTTAAGAAATCAGCTTCGTAATATGAAGATGGAAAACTCAGAATCTGTCACATCCTATCTTATGAGAGTTTCTCAGAACAGAGATCAGCTTGCAGCTATTGGAGATGTCATTAGTGACAAAGAGCTTGTAACCACAACCCTAAATGGGTTTCCAACATTTTGGATTCCTTTTGTAC